>CM032230.1:117150000-117365000 GCA_019009955.1 Riptortus pedestris
CATTGTAGGTCTGATAAAGAATGCCAACGGTGCATTCAAAAATGATTCAGAACGGTGAAGAATTAAAACATGATCTCTCCTATTTGATGGATTTGGTACTATTTGTAACCTATACGCAACATCCTTGAGCGCTATTCAATAACCCAACAACGGGAAGCAAAACTTAAGTACAATAAATAAACACTGTACACAAGGAACCACGGCAACAAATCAGCATTAGCTAGCTGCAAGTAATACAAACAAGAAATAACACATTAAAAACTAGAAAAAACTAAATCTGTCGGAAAACGAAACGTTACTGAGTGGTATATTACAGAAAAGTACATAGGTAATATGGTGGGATCCAGGGTAATAGACATAAAGCCTTTGGGAGGATGGAAGGATTTGTGCATTGTGGTGGATAAAGAAAAAGGCAATACAGGTAAATAAGGTTAAAAGCAGAATCTGCTCAGAACCTGCACGGAATGAAATATGAAAACTAATTGATCAGTAGAATTTCTATTTGCCGAAACCAAACTATATTTTATATCACTTAGCAAAATGTCCTCCTTGAGTGATTTTGATCTTTATCAACTAGATTAAGGAGGCTTTGAATAGCTAACTCTAGTTATCATATATTTACACAAACCCTTGGATTAATAATGGTTCTAGCTTCAATTCTATCATAGGTATGAGAATTCATCTGGTACAGAGCTCTCCAAATATAGCCTGGCTTGAAAAGTACATGTAGGAAAAAAGGAGGTATTAATTAGAATTAGTAACATAATGTGGCTGTTAATTTCATAATTGAGGATATATATATATATATATATATATATATATATATATATATATATATATATATATATACATATACAATGTTTGCAGTAGAAAAATCATTCATTTGTTTAAAAGGTCGCTCCCTCGTGGTTAACCAAAAGGAAGATTATTTAAGCACTTCTGTCGTATATATGAAATTTTAGCTAATAAAAGAATTCATTATTTATTAATATATTAGAAATTGAGAATTTAATATTAAACCTTGTTTTATCGAATGGGATGATTTAATTTTAAAAATTATTTTAGACAATTTAAGGGTTTAATAACACTAAACAGTATACAGAAATTCCATGAAAATTGAAAAAAAAGTAAAAATTAGTTTTAGTATGATTTATATTCATCTCAAAAACTCGGACTTAAATGGTCTCTTCTATTTCAAAAAAGTCCTTTACATCACCTTTTTATATTTATATCCTGTATTTGGTTAATTATAAATAAATGATCTTAGAAAAACCAATAATATTCGTATGAAAAATAAAAATTGTAAGGAATACTATGATAAGATAAAAAAACAAGCCGAATTTGCCTTTGGAATAATATTAACAATTTTCGAAGCAACCAAATTAAAAATAAAAAGAAACCTCATTAATTTTCGTTTAAAAATTATTCTTATTCAAATATTTAATGTTACTACTGTCATAAATTATTCCGGTTCAAAGAAAAGTGTCTATGAATAAACTGTTAAAATGTTTTAAATGTTGGATTTCTTCCAGAGGGTACCCTAATATGAATGAACTTAGAATTTTTTGTCGAGTTTCCTCATTCGTTTGCCATTTAATTAATCAATTTTATTCATGTTTTTTGTGCCTCATGACGTCTGTATAATAATAAAAGCCATGTATTATAATAAGTAGAAGTTTTATAATATTCATTTTAAAAGCATTGGAGTAAAATTAATTCTTTGATATTTGTTGCTTAATTGCTGTCCCCTTCTCTATATAGCTAATTTAATTAAAGCTCATATATATTACTTGCATAGAGTTAATTTACTAGTCCTTTCAACAAAAACAAACGAACATTTAATTTATACATTAACTCAAATAAAACAAACTTGAAATAGGGGATTGAATAACACGAGGAACAGGATTGGGGAAAATGAATTTGAAATACTATTTTAGAATGCAGTATTTAAAATATCTAGTATATTTTTTTAAAAATATTTGTATATCTTTTACTAAGTACATGTTCCAAATAAAAAGCAGCAAAAATAGTTGTAATGCAAAATACAAAAACTACCAAATTCTTTTTCTCAAGCAGTTGATTTAATACCTGACAGATAAACCTATTGTTAAGCAGATATGCCCATCAATCCTACCTAGTAGATAACAATAATGCGGTCCACTACAGTTTTATAGGTCTATTTCCGTTAACCAAAACTCTGGAAAATTAAGAAAATCATGTAAACAACATGAATGTAATTGCTTTAAGGTATATCCTTTAGTTACACGCGTTTATCATTAAATACAATACTGACTTAGTATTTTATATTGCTCAAAGTAAAATGTAATTTTGAATATTTCAAGAATATATATATCTACAATATTAAATTCAGGCATATCACACTTACAAGCAATAGACTTGGTCTTTCATACGTTAAAAGGGAGAATAATTTTACAAAATGTTATTTCACAAGTTTGTTAAATATTACTGATGTTTTAATGCCTTTAAAAATAGTTTTACAACGAATTATTAATGAAGAGATTATTCATCTACGAGGAATTATTAAAGGATTCTTTATATAAATAAAAAAATAATTTTGTCATGCCGCTGAGATATATCAGCTAATAATTTTGCCTAGCTACTGCAATAAAGAATAGTTGGACCAAAAATAATCTTATCTAATATCACTCGTAGGCAGAGGGTCAGAATTTATAGAATAACAATTCTCCTCGATCCACTTTATTAAACCTATATGTTTCTTATTCTTTCTCTAGGCCAGTTATAGCAACGTTTGACATGTTGTGGGCCAAAACTTAGTCTGCAAATACGTTCCCGGGCCGCATTTAAAATTAGTGCATTTTAATGTAGTGTTCATAATTTGTAACGATAATGATATCTATCAGACACGAAATTATACGACAATGTAATTAGAATACAATTTATTAAAATAACAAAATGAAATGAAAAAAAAGTCCGTCACGCAGGGCTGCGTAAACTAAGCAGATTTCCCACGTGAAGTGTTACAATAGAGAAATTTCACGAGAGTCGAGCAGTTAAGGAAATGGCCGAACTAGCTTTTGGCGGGAAAGTCACCCGTCCATTAGCCGCCCAGATTTAATAAAAATGCAAATATCTCAGTTAATATTCAAGATAGAGAATAAATGTATATAACAATATTTATAGTAAATTTAATTTGAATATGATTGATTCTGTACAATTTTTCGATCCGACGTATAGTAACGGAGATATTTTGAATTTTCGAAAATCCTCCCCTCTAAACCTCCCCCCCCCTCTCCCACTGGTCGATTTCAGCCGTTAACGAACTTGATCTTTCTTTTTACATAAAACGATTAAATATCGAGTTTGGTAACGATCAAACAAAAATTGCGACCGCTAGAGCGGTAACAGACAAATGTATGTATATATATATATATATATATATATATATATATATATATATATATATATAGATAGATGTATCTATATATACAGTTTTGAACGGACCTCATTTTCGTCATCTACTAGGTAGGATCGATGGACATTTGAAGAAAAATTTCGAAAATTCCGTCATGAGTACAACCTCAATAGCTGATTTCCCTTAAGGGAAATCTGCTAAAATACGTACAAAATTATAATTAAATCGTAAAATATGGAATTATTACAAACAACGAAAGTGAAATAGCGACAATTTGGGAAACTAATCCATCGATGTTTGGATTAATTCCACTCATACAGAGACGAAAAGATTTTTCCAAATTACCGTCAGTCAGCCTTGTACCATGTTTTGATTTATTAACTTTTATCATTGAAAAGAACTGTTCGAGTTATAAGGACTGCCAAACGCCAAATCTCTCCTCATCTTCCTCATTTGGGGTAAGCAATGTAATATTTTTGTCTAATTAGGTTTTTCAAAATGACTGGCGGGCCGGTGGTTGCCCACATACATATGTTCTAGGCTATTAGCTGACTTAAGTTTACGGTATAATGAATGTACTAATGATGAAGAGTTGAAGTAAAGAACGCGAAGTAGAATTTAATAAAGCGAATTAACGAGAATTATATTTTATTTTATATTCGGACTGTGAGCCTGTGTGATTTATATCAGTGTTGGTGGATCATTGGTTAATCAAAAATAAACTATAAACAACTGCTGACCTAACACATAACCTAACCGCCTTTTAAACCATTTAGTAACCAGTGATTAAAATGTGATCAATTGCTATAAGAAGTTAGTTTTAGATATTTATCATGTTTTTAGCAGATTTCCCTTAAGGGAAATCAGCTATTGAGGTCGTACTCATGATGCGAGTTTCGAAAAATTTCTTCAAATGTCCATCGATCCTACCCAGGAGATGACGAAAATGAGGTCCGTTCAAAATTATATATATATATATATATATATATATATATATATATATATATATATATATCTATATATATATATATTTGTCTGTTAACGCTCTAGCGGTCGCAATTTTTTTTTGATCTTTACAAAACTCGGAATTTAATCGTTTTATGTAAAAATGAAGATCAAGTTAGTTAATGGCTGAAATCGGACCACTGTGAGGGGGGGGTTTAAAGAGGGGATTTTGGAAAATTCAAAATATCTCCGTTATTATGCGTCGGATCGAAAAATTGTATCGCATCAATCTTCCTGCAAATTAAATTTACTATAATTATTGTTCTATACATTTATTCTGTATCTTGAATATTAACCGAGATATTTGCATTTGTATTCTGCGTGTGCTGGTGACCACAGGCTAGGTTCGGACTTTCCGCCGAGAGCTCTGGCGGCCGTTTCCATAACTATCGTCCCTCGTGAATAGGTTTAGAGGTTAGGTTAACTGTTTTTTAGGGCTAGAAACTACTGGGTTATTACCCCGTAAATAATGTTTTAGGTTTAGAGGTTTCTTACTACTACAATTGTTATTAGGCAGATTTCTCTATTGTAAAACTTCTCGTGGGAAATCTGCTTAGTTAACGCAGCCCCTGCGTGACGGACTTTTATTTTTTGAGTACAAGTTATTTTTATTTTTAGCAGATTCCCCTTAAGGGAAATCAGATATTGAGGTTGTACTCATGACGCAATTTTCGACATTTTTCTTCAAATGCCCATCGATCCTAGGTAGTAGATAGGAAAAATGAGGTCTGTTAAAAACTGTGTGTGTGTGTGTGTGTGTGTGTGTGTATATATATATATATATATATATATATATATATATATATATTCATATATACATATTTGTTTGTTACCGCTCTGGCGGTCGCAATTTTTGTTTGATAGTTACTTCGATATTTATTCGTTTTATGCAAAAAGAAAGATCAAGTTCGTTAACGGCTGAAATCAGACAAGGGGAGGAGGGGTTTAGAGGGAGAGAAATGTGAAAATTCTAAATATCTCCGTTACTGAAAGTCGTCATCGAAAAAGTGTATAGAATAAATCTTATTGACAATTAAATGTACTATAAATATTGTTATATACATTTATTCCTTATCTTCAATATTAAACCGATATATTTGGATTTTTCAGTTTTCAGCCTTTTATTAACCCCCTTTTTTCTCATGTTACATAAACAATACTCTGTTATATAATAAAACACATTATTCGAAGCTTAAATTCCATCTTGTTTTACCATATTGTTTTTAAGAGACCTTTGTTATGGCTACTCGTCTTAAGTTCTTGGACTACTAAATTTTGATTGATTGAGATAAAAATGATTTTGATTCATTATAAATTACAGTACTAGATTTAGTAAATAGTTTTCAACAAAATCAATGTGCTATATTCTGGTATATTTCAAGTAATTGCTTTTCTTTCCTTTATGAGGTTGTCAGACCTGATTGTTTACATTTCTGGCGATTCCCGTTGATCCAGTTGACGGTGCTTTTCTGTTAACAGTATGTAGATTTATCTATTGTTAAACTTCACGAGGGAAATTTGCTTAGTTTACGCAGCTCCTGCGTGACGGACCTTTTAATTATTCTTTACTATTTCCATTAATTTTTTGTAATGTACATGTTGTACATTTATAAGTTGCACTAATTTATTTTTATGCAATAAAAGGCATTCTCTTTAACTATTCTTGGATTATAAAATGTATTAGGTTAATATATTTATAAATTACTGAGTTATATCCTAGATAGATATACAGATAGATATCTTATGGCTTCCCACCCTGCCTGTCAGGGAGGGCACTGCGGTTCTTGAGGTCCTATTGTGCAAGCCTGAGTTATATCATAAGTGAAACTAATAAATTTCAAACCAAGCAATATGATTAATTTATTAATCTAGTGATACAGCAATGCATTAAGCAGTTGGTGAAGATGGTGGAGGTACCAGAATAGTCTCGTGTAGGGGAAATATTTAAGAAAACTTATATAATTCTCAAGAAATTTCCATAGATAATTGTATGATGATTTATTCATCTTGGTCGGTATAAGTTATTAGTGTGAATTTAAAATATGTTATCATTAGTTTGTGAAGTATATGTAAAAAAAAATCATTGAGATTGAATTAAATGTCTTGGAAAAGTATCGTGTTGCTTAACTCTCGAGTGGGAGCGGTCTCAAAAATTACTTGAACGAGCGCGGTGATCTCACATATCTACTGCAGTTTGGCCAATGATTTCAATGGGTTAGATATTGTAAGAACTCTTTTTAAGGGTTTGAATGTTTATTTCAACAACTGAGCAACATTTATATATTTCGTTTTATTTTTTAAACAGTATATAATTTCGTATATTTTATATAAAAGATCCGTTAAATAAAAATGTAATTGCATTAGAAACTGTTGATAACCAATTTGGAAAATGTAGTAAAACAAAAATAGTTAGTCAGAATAAAAAGTAAATTGTTTTTTAAAAAATAGTTGAGGGAATAAAACCTGGTAGAACAATGTCTGGAAAAAGTCGTGTTGTTCCTGTATTTCGGACGGGGGCACATTATCTTCTGACAACGTCCATGGTGAAAGTTAAATATTCTTTTCTGTCCTGCTATTTGAAATAATATAATAGCTAATTTTCCTTAGTGTAAATCTACTAAAAGGAAGACACTAGTTCGTAGTTCATCAACAAGCGTCTAGGTCAATTAGTATTATCATCACTATGAGTTGAGAGAGCTTTTGCATTAATAAAACGGATGAATCCATGACTGAAGAAAATTATTCAAAATTAAAATGTTGAAATTAGAAATTTAATTATATTAACGTCTGCGGGTGAGGTGGACCTGGTGAGGGCGATGCAGCTGTAGGAAGAACACCTGCATTCACAGACAATCAAATTATCACTGATTATGAAATAGAAATGGACGGAGGAAGCTAGACGGAGCCCTAAACTCCAACCATGTTAGAAAACTAGTAAAATATTAACCAAACTGACCTCTGAGGTCCCGCACTCACCAGAGGATTAATAAATACTAGCGGATTTTTCTTTATATAGTAAGAAGATGATATCCAAACATATGTTTCAGTTCTTAACTTTTTTATTTATTTCATAGTCTACTTACTTTTTACATATTTTTTAGCAATGCATCAGCTACAATTTTGTAACAAACACTTACATCCTTTAATTATCATGAATTAGCGAACGGGAGAATTGTCAATCTTAGATAATTTCTCATGAATTATGGAAAATATAAAAATGTGACAAAAAAAGCTAATGTAATATAAATCCTATTACAAGATCTGGCTCATATTTTCTATGCTCTATATTCTTTCTGTTCGCTAAAGCTAAGGAAGGTTCGCTAAAGGAAGAGGCAAAGGCAGAGGAAGTGGAAACGGAAAATGACAAATTAAGAGATGGTATCCTGAACTGAGAGGTAGACTTTATAAAACATTAGTTCACACAGTTAAAACCATGTTTACTTATGGGTAAATAAAGCTAATTCCGTCAAATATGTATTTGAAATAATCCCGTTACTATCAATTAAACAGAATTGTTTAACTCTATAAGAAAAGATAATAGGAGTTTAGTGCACGAGGTATAAAAATATAATAAATGCACCAAAATTAAAATAACGCACTATATTGTAAAATAATGATAAATTAAATAATAAATATAAAAACTATTCTAATAAAAAACGATAAAAAAATCAAATTAAAGACATTTAATTCTGTTCATTAGCAGAGAGCACGTGCACAAGAGAGAGGTTGAATACAATGAAAAAAGGGTAGTCTATTGTCTGGTTACCGCAGTGTAGCCCAGTAGATTTATCCTAATTAATTCTTTTATTTTTTTTGGGCAACACTGACTACCTGTGGCGGGTAAATAGCCGTTAGGGAAGGTTGCACTCGTGGCACTAGACAGCCGCTACGAGAGTATCAGATCAAGAGTCTCACTTTTCAAAAGGTTATCAAATCATGTCCTACTGAACTTACTCTTCACCATGATTATTTTCATCTTTCTAAATAGAAATTCTAAAACATGTACTGTTTGAAGGAACTTGGGCGGTTAGTAGAAATGCCCTCCCATATCAGGCCTATTAAGTAGATGTGTTTGGCCCCATATTTCAGCCCCATACGTCAATATGGGGACATTGAACCCTTTGTACATTGTGGTCAGAACGTCCTATTTAAGACCCAGAGACACTCTGGCAGCCTTCGAGAGCCCATTTATTATTAAGAGCAGTCGTGTTTGTAAGTTAGTAATGTGATAGTTCCTTCAATTTCGATTTTCTTTCAACGTGAAGTCCAAGATTTTTAAAATTTTGTTTTTCTTGTATGGTCACTCTGTTTAATTTAATGTCTAAGGTAGGTGTATTTCTTTTTCTTGTAAATAGTGTATACAATTTTTTTTTTCTAAATTAGAGTTTGTGTTGTGTTTTTGTAGCCTATTTATTAGTAACAAAACGAATGTTAATTATTAAGTAGGTTAATTAATGTAAGAGGCTAACAAATGAGACACCTCAAGATTTGGATTTAAGCGGATTTAGTGTGAAAAGGTTTTATAATTCACGCGTTTTTTTATGATTTAGTAACCTGCAAAACACTCTCTCGGCGGGTAAGACCTCGAGACTAATCCCTTCCACTGTAAACTGTTGAATGAAAAGTTTGATCAGGTATTTATGCTGTTTGTGTTTATGTTGTCCCCGATACTCCGATATTCGGTTGTATTGTGCGTACCTCCTCTCCTGCTTTATGCAAATACACCTCATTAAACCTAGTAGAAAGAAGGTTATGACTTGTAATTATATTCCCATAAAGGATCTTAGAGGAAGAATGTAAGTTCACGCCCTTCCTGTATTCCATGCAGCTGTTTGACCGAGTCTCTTTCTTCCACCCTCGGGTACTTCGTCCTCCCGAGGCTTGACAGGCTGGAGTTGTCAATTGTAGGAGAGTGGTGAGATTCCAAATTCCTATTTGAATCTAATACCTTACCCTTTTTTCCTTTTTCTCTCTCACTTCTTTCTTATTGTCATTTCCTCGATGCAATTGGTGCACAGGCAAAATTAAAATTTTTTATTAACGTCCACTTTTTGCATCTAAGGCTAATTAGGACTGGTTATCTACAGGTTACCACCCTTTTCTTGCCAGGGTGGAACTAAGGATTTTATTTAATGAATTCCTTCACTAAGTAAATTCCTGTTCCACAGGCGAAAATTGAATTCGCCGCTCTAGGATTACCATGTGAGATTAAAGTCAACGCTTTAACTCACTTGACTAACCAGAGCCCCGTGCACAGGTAAGAAGATTTTATTACTATAGTAATTTACTTTTATTTAAATTAATTCATTCGTACATTTCGATTGTTACCTGAGCTCACCTGAGCCTATTTCTTATGCATTCTTTCATTATTCATTATTATCAATGTCATTTATTTTCATCCCCCAGGTTATTTCTTATTTATATTTATATATTTTTTTTATTTATTTAACTGACACTACCAGAGGAGCCCAACGTAATTTTTATTAACATTTTTGATATTATAACTTTATTCAACGACATGAATTGTATGGGGATGCTTCATACAATTGGGGGTTAAAACCACCCACTGTCTTATTATTGGTCTGATCTTTTCGAAGAAACTTTAAACCTAGCGTGTGATCAATTTGTTTCTCGACTTGACCTGTTTTATTTATAACCTTACGACCGGGAAACCTTGAGAAAGAGACACCAACAGCGAAGGGACTATCTGTCCACCCAGTAACTAGTAATAGCCGTGGTCGATATTCAATGAAATATTGAGGATCTCAACCTCCCTCACCAATCCGATCAGGATATCACATGACTCTTTGATGATTAACAAGTTTCGGCGATTTATTTCATTTTGATCCAGCCGGCATTGGGTGACAGTAATTACCTTCCCAATAATTAGACTGCCTCAGTTATCTATGAATGACTATGAAGTGTTCCTAATGATTTTTCGGCCATTTCTAATGGTTTAAGGGAGGATCAAGTTAGCCAAGTGAGTTAAAGCGTAGCCTTAATCTCGTATGGTAAACCTACTGTGGCGAGTTCGATCCCCGCCTTGGGAAATAGGAGTTTATTTAGTGGTTTTTTTTTAATTCACCAAATAAAATACTTACTCTCAACCTGGATAGAAAAGGGTGTTAACCTGTAGATAACCCGTAACAATTAGTCTCAGTTGCAAAAAGTGGACGTTAATAAATAATTTAAATTCATGGTTTAAGGATTCGGCTGTACATAAATAGACCCTCCAACCAGCACTTGTCCTAATGTGAAGTAATTGCGCACTTTGTTTTAAAAATGAAGTTCTCATAATCAGTACCCAAAATGACCTTACACTATTAATTATGGTAGGGGTGCAATATTCAAAATATACCCAGATACACTGTAAAGATTTGATGTTGATCTTTTAGATCCTTATACGAAGTAAATAATCAGATCCATGAAAAATTTCAGTTTTCATATATGGCCTGAATTATCCGCTTTGGCCTTCACTGAATACAACAACTCGACTCAAACTGAAAAAGTCCGTCACGCAAGGAAGGCGTTTCTAAGCAGATTTCCCACGTGCGTCACTTGTTTGCATTTATCTCAAAACGTAAACGTTCAATGAGAACAATATTTGGTATTTAGGATTCAAATAATGTGCTTCATAATATAACAGCTTATTGCTAATATTACATGAGTATGAGTGGGGGTTTACTGAGGGGCGAAAACTAAAAAATGCAAATTTCTCGGTTAATTATCAAGATAACGAAAAAAACATTCCAAACAACATTTTTAGAGGATTACATTTGCAATAATATTGATTCTATACCTAGAATCAATATATTTAAATACCGATAGATAGATTGATACAATTTTGAACGTACCTCATTTTTGTCATCTCCTAGTTAGGAACGACATTTGAAGAAATGAATACCCCATCATGAGTACAACCTCAATAGAAATTCCTAAGGGAAATCTGCTCAAACACTAAACGACACACTGTTGGATTCCACATTTCAGACCATCTAACCCTGCACCTGAACGAGACAAAAATAAAATAATGAAATTTTCCCCTATTTGAAATGAGGCGCTCAGTATTATAGTGGCCCAACCCTCAAATTTTGGTTATTTGACTTACCATAGCATCTGTTGCTGAATAATGTGTTCTATGTAATATATAGTGGTCTAAGCCATCTTCTAAATTTTTTCACTAAATAGCAGCATCAGTTTGTTTTTTAACCAACAGTTTTGGCGGTCTTTGAAAAATATATAGTGGCCTAACCAACATAACCATGCGAGTTAAAGCGTTGACCTTTATCTCACATGGTAAACCTAGAGTGGCGAGTTCGATTCTCGCCTGGGCAAGGGAAATTATTTAGTGACGAAATTCATTAAATAACGTCCTAAAATCCCACCCTGGCTAGAAAAGGGTGGTAACCTGTAGATAACCCGTCCCGATTAGCCTAAGTTGCAAAAAGTGGACGTTAATAAATAAATAATAATAACCAACATAATTGACCTAACCCACAAAACAGCTGTTCCGAGTTGTGGCTTGGGCCAAATGTTTTCTGGAGTTGTTTGTTAAGCAAGTGTTTGTTGTTCAGTTATAGATTTGAGATTAACTTCTGAAACATGAATTACAAGTTTGATTGAAGTGTGCAAAATACTTAATTTAGTCATTTTCATAGTACAAACATGCGAATAAAATAATCTTTTTCAAAAATGTCTTGACTGTAAGTGATGGTAGATTAACACGCGCCTTATTGCACAAAAACGTCGCAAAATCACACCTCCGAAGGATAAACGAAGGGGGTTACTTTCATCAGAACATAAAAAAACACCTGACCATAAGATTGAAAAAGTAATTGAGTTTATAAAAAAGTTTCCTTCTTACACATCACATTATTCAAGGAATAAAAATCTTAACCGAAGATATTTAGCTCCTAGTTTGAATAAAACTATTATTATGTACAACTTCTACTTACAAGAAAACCCAGATGATCCTGTTTCAAAATACATTTTTAACCATGTTTTTGACTCAAAGTTCAACCTACATTTTCATGCACCAGTATGCAAAAAATGTGATGCTTTTACTACCAAGTTAAAAGCAATTCCCCCTATTAGAACAAAATTCCATTAAAATGCAGCACGACAAGCTGATTGAGCTAGAGCTGGTATGAAGGCAGACGCTAACAAAAGGAAAGACAGATTGAATGACGTTACGGTTATAAGTTTTGACCTCATGAAAACGTTACCTACCCCTGTTCTGTCGACTGGCACTGTTTACTACAAACGCCAACTCTGGACCTATAATTTCGGAATCCACAAACTATTAACAAATGAAGCCTACATGCACCTCTGGAATGAGTCGGTGGCTTCCAGGGGTCCTGAAGAGGTAGGTTCATGCATTCTACATTTTGTAAAAAAATGTGTTAGATCCTCAAAGCTCATAATGTACAGTGACCAATGTGGAGGCCAAAATAGGAACATTAAGCTGGCTGCATTGTGTGATTATTTAGTCAGAAATCCCAAATATTTCTGCAAAGAAATTGATACAAAATTCTTGTGTCAGGACATAATACCTGCCATGTGATTAAGACTATGGTTTGATTGAAAAAAGGAAAAAGTATCATCCAGAAGTTTATGTCCCTGATGACTGGATACTCATTATTCTAGCTGCGAGAAAACCACCATCTGTGATAAAAAAAATGGAAAAAGATGATTTCTTTTCCTTCAAGAAGCTTTTGGACAATATCACCAATAGAAAAAAAACAAAAAGTGAAAGCTTCAATCAACAACAAGGAGGTGGAAGTTGAGGAAAAGTAGAGTGGTTGAAGATACAGTGGCTGCACTATGAGGAGAATAAACCACAAACAATCTTCTACAAATATTCAAACAATGAAGACGTTCCTTTCTACAGTGTAAATGTGATGAAGAGGATGACCAAAGAAGTGAAAACGCTGGACCTTCTATACCCCAAAGGGAAGAAAATTGTGGAAAATAAGAAAAGAGATTTACTAAGTCTCCTGGAATTCATCCCACCTTATAAACGCTAATTTTACAAGAAAATTCTAAGCTGCCAGTCCATCCCAGATACGATTCCTATAGATGAGAGTGACGACGAATTAGAAGAAGACAATGATTAAAATTAAATACTTGTAGTTAAAACTATTAAAGGTTTTTATACTTGAAAAATAAATATTTTATGCGTTATAGTTGAGTTTATTAATTTTAAACCTTGCGGCCTAAGCCACGATTTTAATATTTATTAATAAAATGGATATTATAGTGGCCCAACCCACATTTTATTCATAAATTAATAAATGTTTATGAAATTGGGTGTTAAATTTAAAAAGCACTAGCAAAACTATTAATATGGACAAATTTTTAGTACTAAATTATCATAAATAAAAAATACAAAAATAGTTCAATTTATGGACAAAGTTTGACTTGGTTTTACACAAATCTTACTTTTTGGGGTTAGGCCACTATTATTCTGAGCTCCTCAAATAATACATGTTCTGTAACTCTTTTTGGTTCGATGCATCTTTCAAATGAGATCATTTTAAATAATGTTTGGCATTATTATAAAATAATTATTATTTTTTTAAATTAAAAAAGGATGAGTGATGAAGGAAGTCATGTTGTGATCGCCACATCAGATTTTCATTAATTAGAAGAAGATCTAGATGGCTTATTACATTTTGAGGGGCTCAGGTTAGCCGTGTGTTTTAAAGCGTTGACCATAATCTCACATGGTAAACCTAGAATGTTGTGTTCGATTCCCGCCTGGGCAGAAGGAATTCATTTAGTGACGGAATTCAATAAAGAAAATCCTTAGTCCCACCCTGGCTAGAAAAGTGTGGTAACCTGTAGATAACCCGTCCCAATTAGCCATAGTTGAAAAAAGTGATCGTTAATAAATAATTTAATTTTTATTACATTTTGAAGCACAGAGTTATCGTACATATGTTTCAAATGAAATACTTCCAAAGAAGTAGTGTAAAAATATAGTATATTAAATATAGTAGGATTAAAGGAAGTCGTGCTGTATCAAAATTAGATTTTAATGATAATTTGTATGCCGCAAGAATAGTTATTTATTATACAAGTGTCGAAAGTAGATCATTTTACAACTCGAGTAAAACGTTTATCCACACGAGCGAAGCGAGTGTGGTAATTTCACGAGAGTTGTAAATTCTACTTTCGTCACGAGTGTAATATTAAATTTTTTCTGTAATCGTGTAATACATGATCAGATCTAACCAGAATATGAACATAATTAGGATGTTGTGAAGATTATGGTAGGTTGTTGGTAGGTTATAAGCATGGTTGTGAAAGGTTATAAGCATAGTTACTATACTTCTGTTTCACTATCACTATTCATTTTTATGTATAAATTGAAAATGTTTAATTAAATAAAAAATAATATAATAATAATAATAATAATATTTAATCAAACAGTGTTTTTGTAAGTTTTTTAGGCAGACAACAGTGTGTTTGTAGGTTGTTGTTAATATCAAAGATGTCTGTTTAAATTAAAATGATTGTGAAGTAGTGCAGTTATAAACAAGTGCAGGTTATAAAAAAGGAAGGTAATTATTATTATATTTAAATTTTAAAATATATTGACTATTTCTACCAATAATTCATTCACATTTCAATTTATTTTGTTAAAATAAATTCTTACAATGTTAAGAAACATTTAAAAGCATTTAATTTCCAACTTCAAATTATTTTTTAATTTATACTTATTACTAATTAAGAAGGCAATTCACTTTCTTCACTCTATTGCAAAATGTTTCACTTTCTTCACTCATTTCAGTTATGTTACCATTATTCAACGATTACAGAAAAGATAATATTTGTTAATACAATAATAATTAATAATACAAAACGATAGCGTTTTGTTGGCTTGATAATGTATAGCTAATAGCATATTCGACATATAACTTAACACCCAAACTTATTAATTTCCAAAAATATGGCAGTTGGAGGTATCATACATCATAATTAGTAATATTTAATATCGTCTACATAAAATATAATTTTTAATTAACATAATAAATATCTACATATAATTAGTCCGAATGTAATCGGACTTCGAAAAGAGTTAAAAATGAAAATATTATGGCAAACGATAAGATATTGAAATAATTGTGTATCAGTAATGTCGAATTACTCAACTTGGCAGAAAACTTTCCTTGTTAATGATTAATCAATGAAATGCTGGCTGCTCATTGATAATTCGGCCACCGTTCGGCCTTGATAGTTTCGGAGTAGCAGTTGAAAAAATAATCAATTAGCCAGTTGTTCATTTATCAACGACACCCTTACCACGAACAAATAGAAGTCGGTGTCACCTTCTTCATGAATTATTAACTCGATATATCGACATATAAGAATTAAAGTAAAATGATAGCCAATATGATCGAAATTAAATGGAGTATTGCGGAAATTTAATTTTTCTCAATAATATATATACAGAGAAAAATTTATCTTATCAAGCTCTCAAATAATTCACTTTTATAAATTTTTGAAATGAATTATTATCATATATTAACTACTTCCTTGGCGTTATAATTTTAATACAACTAATAAGTATTCATTTTAATAACTATTACGGTTTGAAATAAATTAAATATAAGATAGGACTGATGGGCATTTGAAGAAGTAGAGAAGTTAATCTATGAAATGGCGTACTGCTGATATAATCATGTTTGAATGAGATAAAGTCACAACATTAATCATTTACATGAATCGTTTAAATATCGGGTATGGCATTAATCAATTAAATATCGAGGAATCTAGAAAATAAAATCTTCATTTATGAAGTCACACATTTGTATATTTCACACAGCTTGACTCCATGAAAAAAACATTTGATAAATTTGAAAAATCTAGGAAAATGATTTTTCATGATGTATACAGCTATTGTTAATTTAAGATGAGTTGGGGTGGGGGTTTATTGGTGGCTAAAAACTTCAAATTTTCCATTTCCAAGGTAGGATCTATCGTCATTTGAAGTAGTTTTTCAAAAACCACGTCATGAGTACAACCTCGATAGCTGATTTCCTTTAAGAGAAATCAGCTAAATTTGAAGGAATAAATATTGACCCACAATCCAGATAGTTATGCCATCAATATCACATGACGAAATCATGGATATCGAAGCTCATACGTGTAATATTTATTTCAAACCATTCCAGGAATGTCGTGAAAGCATAAATAATCGGCAAGTCAAACAAAGAAGTACTTTTTACTTCTTAAAACTGAAAATTATATACTAAACAATGTGCTAATTAGAGTTTTTTGAAAAACAATTCAGCCGAGATAAGCAAAACTTCGTTTTAAACTTGAGCAAAATCTCTTTCCTAAGTCTGCTAATTAGATTACACTGATTTTAATTCAGTTTTCTTTGAGTTATCCTTATTATATAAGTCAAAATGGAAACTGAGTGCATAATAAAACATTGATGTCATTGATTATTTTTTTAATACTTTTATAGAAACCATTAATATAATATATTATTCCTTAGTTCAAAGTTCAAATATTTAATTTAAGTTAAAACGGAATTCTAGCCTTTAGTATTAAACATCTTACAGAAATTGTTCACAGTTTCATGAAATGTGACATTTGCTTGCTCTTCCAATTTTTATTTTAACACTCATTAACTGTAATATTCGAAAATTCCAATGAAAGTTTGTTATGCAACTTTATGTCATTTCCTTTCTTTATACGATATTTTATTTGTAAAACCAAACCTATTAAGGCATGGGCAGAAACTGTTTTTAATTTAACCTTTTCTCTTATAGCTTACATTACTGACTACCTAACGAATTTACGACATGCTGGCAAACCGGATCATAAATAAAGTAAAAACTGTTTTTTTTTTTTTTTAAAATTACGAAAGACAAATACAAGAAATTTGGTAACCCTAGATTATTTCAACGTGGATAATAGAAATTTATCAATGGCGAACTCAATACGTAAAATGTTTAGTCCCCCCAAGCCTAGAAAAGGTCTTACCTGCAGATAGCCGGCAATTAAATGAAGTGGCGTTAGTAAGTACCCAATTTTGTTACCGTATCGTTTTGCAATATAATTCCATCGAAAAAAATAATCACTGTATAACGCAAGAGGAAATTGAAAGGATTTATTTGGATTGCAAACCAATTATTTGGCAATAAAGCCCATGACTGCCCCTTTTTTTCGTTAAAAGAAAAAAAAAGACAAAAAAAAGTTTTAATAGTCAGCAGAAGCTATTCCAAAAGATTAAAGTAAATCAATGACTTTAGTAATTTTACGCTCTGTTTTAAAAAAACAAACATCCAATTCCTTTATAGCTGAAGTAGCACGCAATAGAGAAAAACACACATTTCTATCAATTGAAATAACAGCTAGTTGGAAATAAAGGTGTAAATCTACAGATATCGTACCTTATAAATATTAACAATAAAACCATTATTCAGTTAACAATGATTTCCCGGATACCTTAGCTAGTATATATATATACTAGCTCAGATACCCGGCTTCGCCCGGGAATTCATTTGAGGCTGAATGGTGATGGTATTTTTTAGCAGGCTTTACATTGCACAATATTTTGACTTTTACCCGTCCCAGTGTTTAGGATTGATACCCGTCTTTGCTGTGGATTTGCTAATAATAAAATTATTTGTTCGATAAGGCTTCACTGTCCTCGATATTTTTATATTTCCCGTCATAGCTTATAATCATGGAAGAATTAATGCTAATTGTCATATTGCCATACCGAGTTTTGTTCAGTTCGGTTCAGCCGTTAGTGCCCGCTAAAGTTTTAACGTATAAGTCATTCATACTTAGGTATACGACAAAAGTGTATATAACAAAAGTTACTCCAAATAACAAAATAAACAACTTTTGTTATGTTTATATTTGCGGAAATACCAATAGGAAACGAAATATCGCTATTTTTAATTTCAGGCTTCCCTTATAACCCCCACTCCTGCCCGTCCATAGAAATGTTGGTATGGCTTATAATAATGAAGGCCTCACTGCTAATACACATACCGAGTTTTATTTAGTTCGGTTGAGTCTTTTTTGGCAAATAATATTGTTGACTCCCGCTATAATTTTTAGCGTATAACGCATTTAAACTTCGGTATACGACAAAAGTGTATATAACAAAAGTTACTCTAAATAACAAAATAAACAACTTTTGTTATGTGCATATTTGCCGAAAAACCAATAGAAAAAGAAATATCGCTATTTTTAATTTCAGGCTTCATTTATAACCCCCACTCCTGTTCGTCTCAGAGAAAATTAATATAGCCTAAAGTCTAAGTTGGGTTAGTAGTAATATACATACCAAGTTTCATAAAATTCGGTTCAGCCGTTTATGCGTGAAATGGTAACAAACAAACAAACAAACATACACGAAAGAAACAAAATGCAGATATGGTGTCTATGACATGTGAAACGAAAAGTTATCGTGAAATGTCGCGAAAAAAATCAATGTACAGACAGAGGTTACAATTTTATATATATATATATATATATATATATATATATATATATATATATATATCCAAAAAGATGCTTGGCTAATATGTTTCACATTGATGAATTTATTTTGGGGAGTGCTGACTACCTACGTCGAGATATAAATAGTGATGGCCTGTATAAACACCCCACAGCGTTTTCATTCTTCATAATTTTGACACTTAAATAATTAATGTTTAATACTTTAATCTATCAAATATAGAATATGAGCCACTTTCGTATTATTAAATGGTTCAAAAAAATGTAATTTGGAGAGATTTAAAATCACATGCACTGCGCTTAAGGAAAAGAGGAAGTTGATCAATTATTTATAAGGTTTGGAGGGAAGAGACTGAGGCTGTATTTGGATGAAATTAGGTTTTTAACCTTTCCAGCCCAATGAGCTAAAAGAAATATGGACAAAGGAAGCTTTCCTTAAATAAACCAACTCTAGCCCAGAGTCAAGTTATTTTCCCTACCGACATGATCCTCTTTTTGCCTATTAAAGCGCTTCCTTAAGGCTAAACACTTTATTAGAAATTTTCATTAAAATATTTTTTCTTTAATAAAAATGATAATGGGGCCTTCTCCGGCGAGGCAAATGAAGTGTCGGGTGTTTGGGGGTTACGACTCGGATAGTGCCTATTTATGTTAATAAGGACGTATTATGTTAAGGTTACTTACCTTCTTAGGGAAAGTTGTTTGACTTTCTTTAATGAGACTGTCAGTATATGAATTCAAGTTGATAATTCATCCTTACTGGCACAGGCCTATTATAAAATTAGCCATTTTCTTTTTAAAAAGGCTTATATATATTCAATTTCAGAAATTAATAGAATTTTGAGTTGTGAAGCTTAGGATCTTTTCTTGAGCTTGTACTCATGACGCCATTTTCGAACAATTTCTTCAAATGTCCATCTATCGTACTTCGGATGCGAAGAAAATGAGGTACGTTTAAAAAGGGGCAAACTCGATATTTAAGAGTTTCATGTAAAACTAAAGATCAAATTCATTAATGGGTGAAATCAAGCAAGGGAAGAAATAGAGAACAGATAGTGAGATCTTACTTTTTGCCAGATCGTAATACGGATAGGTTCGTGGCTTTATTGACGTGGGGCCCATTTAATTTTTATTGAAGCATATTCTTTTGTAGTCTGGTTAACCCTCGGTCGGGCGCGTCAAAATATTCTGCCATCGGGCGCGTGTATCTCACAGATCATCCTCAACTGTTTTTACGGAAAAACAGTTTTTTAATCTATATTTTGCTCTAAAATGTTCAGCGTGTGATTAGAAACCATAAAAGAGGAAGTATTTGTTTAAAATAAGTAAATAATTATTAAAATTGACAAGTATTATAATATAAAGAAACGGTGGACGATAATTTTTAAAATATAATTAAAAAACACAAATATCAAAAGGAATTGTTTAAACGCACATGCCTCAATTATACATATTTGTGAACAATATAAAAAAATTACACAGGCCAACGATGAAAAAACTTATTTAATGAAAATACCTTATTCTTATGTTGTTTAGGTTGCTGAATCCAAATATGATGCTTAAACAGTTGTATCACCCACAATTTATTCACATTTTATAGTTAAATTCATGAAATAAAGAAACATTTTTAGAATTTAACAGCTTTTTCATAGTTAAGATAACATGATAAAATAGGTCTAATGAACAAAGATGATGTTGGCAGCACTGCTGAAACACATGCTAAACAGCTGATGTTTTGTTTATTTTCAACATAACCTCACTTTTACGTTTCCTGTACATGTGCTCAGTGCAATGTCTCATCGCGGCTGTAAAAACTCTGCTGACAGTTTTTGTTATATTTGTGGTGAGTTGTGTATTAAAAAGCACCAAAGAAACATTACAGACTTTGTGAAAAAGGTTTTATCTAGCATACTTTGGAAACCAAACTTGGAGACCAGGATAAACCTTGGGCACCGCATAAGGTATGTTATGTATGTGTTGAAGACCTCAGGAAATGGTCAAAAAAAGAGAAAAAACACTTTAAATTTGCTGTTCCCATGATATGGAGGGAACCAAAAAAATCAATCCGATGACTGTTACTTTTGCAGTGTAGATATTACTGGTCATAACTCTAAGAACAAGAAGGTAATAAGCTACCCTAACCTTCCGTCCGCCTTCCGACCAGTAGGGCACGGTGTAGATTTGCCAATCCCGGAACCACCAGAGGACTTAAATTCTATTGAAACAGAAGTATTTTTCTGATGTACAGTCGGAGTTAGATGAACACGATGAAGAATTCCAATGTGTTACAGAAAATGTAGAGCCTAAATTGTTCACTCAGGTCGAGCTTAATGACTTAGTTAGGGATTCTGGGCTTAACAAAAGAAAAAGCTGAACTGCTTGGCTCTAGGCTAAAAGAAAAGAACTTGCTGGCGGCTGGAACCAGCTTTCATGTGTATAGGAAGAGAGAACAACAATTTTCGAAGTATTTTGAACAAGAGGGTGATTGGTGTAACTGCTCAGACATTCATGGTTTAATGAATGAGTTTGGAATTGAATACAAAACAGAAGATTGGAGAGTTGTTTATTGATTCATCCAAAAATAGTTTGAAGGCAGTTTTACTTCACAACGGTAACAATGTATGCCTCTGTACCTGTCGGTCATTCTGTACATATGAAAGAGAGTTATGAAAATCTAGAAATAGTGTTAAATAAAATAGGTTATTCTGCACACGGTTGGATGATATGTGGTGATTTGAAAGTTACGTGCATGCTCCTTGGTCAGCAAGGGGGTTTTTACCAAATTTCCATGTTTCTTGTGTGAATGGGACAGTAGAGCTCGGAATCAACATTGGTGCAGAAAGAACTGGCCTGCTAGGGAGTCTTTAAAGCCTGGCGAGAAGAACATTTTACGCAAAAACCTTGTAGATCCAAAAAACGTGCTCCTACCACCACTACATATTAAGTTAGGTCTCATGAAACAGTTTGTAAAGGCTTTGCCTAAAGATGGGCTTTGTTTCAAATATCTCTGTCAGATGTTTCCACACCTTTCAGAAGCTAAACTGAAAGAAGGCGTCTTTACCGGCCTGATATTAGAAAAATGATGTTTGACGTTAACTTTGAATCCACAATGACCTCAAATGAAAAAGAAGCATGGGTTTCATTCAAGCAAGTTGTCACCAAGTTTTTTGGGAAATAAAAAAGACCCAGAATATAAGGCTATTGTTGCTAACATGTTAAAAAAATTTGAACAGTTAGGATGTTTGATGAGCCTGAAAAGTTCACTTCTTGAGCAGCCACCTCGATTACTTCCCGGAAAATTTAGGAGATGTTAGTGAGGAGCAAGGTGAGCGTTTTCACCAGGACGTTAAAGTGATGGAAAAAACGTTACCAGGGCCGCTGGAATACCAACATGATGGGGGATTACTGTTGGTCACTTCACCGGGAAGTTCAGCAAGCTATTCATCGCAGGAAAAGCTACACAAGAAGCTTCAAGGAAAAAAGGGAAAGAAAATATAAAGCAATTCCAGTTGACAAGTGAACCTTGTATCATCACATAAAATTACTAATTCCAAGTATTTTACTGTAAATACAAACCATTTTTACGCTTCTACAGTGTTTCATTGATTTCCCTATATACTGTAAATGGGTATTAGACTATATAATAAAATACAAATAAAATAATAATTTTGCTGGAAACTAAGGGTGATACATAAAAAACTACGAGCAGATTTGGATTCAGCACATAAAAATCTATCAAGATCAGCTATTAAAATTAAAAAAGTTTTCAAAAAGGTTTTTTTTTTGTTGGCCTGTGTTATCTAAATATAACTTCAATCAAAAATAAGTAGCATGAAATCACTTTTAGATGAGACTTAATGAAAATCATCAACAAATTTTAAAAATACCAGTTTAATTGTTATTTCTTTTGCAGAGCTGCATTACAATTAGGACAAAGCATGGAACTATGTTGTTAACAAATTTTGTTTTTGCAAATCTCACAACAGTAATTAGTACACCTACATTTTATATTCAGTTTTGCTTGGTTCACATCATTTTCTTTTGTTCGTTGTAGCGGAGGCCTTTTTTTATGCTGTTCTGTACTTGAGTTCAATGTGTGGTCCAATGAGCTAGTGTACTCTTATAAGTCTGTGTAGTTCCTTAGTTCGGTTGGTAAACGTCTACTTTTGTCATAGCGTCGTGTAATATATTCTTGTACAAGTTCTTTTGAAAGCTCATGTTTGAGCAAAATAATAGAATAATACGTTTATATGATTCCATTTAATAAAGAGAAACTTAATTGATGTACATATTTATGAAATACAGATTTCAAAAAAACTTACGAGATCGGGCGCGTGGTATCTAGGAGATACAATTTAATGACAGGTGAAACTGACGACGACGCCGTTAAAACACAGTGACTCAACATACCTTGAGGGGGAGTTCTCTAAAACACATAACTCGAAGCACTACAACACCACTCTCTGCTAGGAGGTGTGGCAAATATTTTTCTAGAAACTGTGTATCTGAGAGATCACGCGCCCGACGGAGGGTTAAAAATGCTGTATCCATTACAGTCAGCTGTGATCATATTGAATAGAATGTCACTGAAATGAACTTTTTATAAGGTGACAACTGAAGTTGGTATCTCTGTTGGCTTTGAGGTCGCTACTGGCTTAAGACAAGGAAATTTTGTTGTTTTCATAATTCTTTTTTTAAGCTCGTCCTGATAGGGGTAAACCGATTAGCAATGACAAACCCTGGTTTTATCATTTTGAAACATGCTCACACATTGAAAAACGTTTGCTAACTATGTGATGATCAAAATTAGAAATATCGCAGTATTGGCTTGTCCACTGGAAGAGGTTGCTCGAACAGCAACATCAAACAAGGATTCAGATTAAATATATATATAGATAAGAAACAAATATTTGTGAACGTTTAGATAGATCGTGAAGGTTGTTAGTTCTTGAAGATGGTAAGGATATGTTCTCCATTTTAAGAGTTATGGACAGAAGGTGATCCGCAGATTAGAGGCAGATCGACAACCTGCAAGAGCATCTTGGGTTTAGTAAGATGGCAAAGGCCCAGATCTTACAGAAATTGGAGTACCTTGTTGTTGGTGTATGTAATACCGTAGGCTTGCAGTGTCCTTAAAAGTGGAAGGAATTTCCAGAGGAAGAAGTTTAGTAGTAGTAATGCTATGATCATTGTAGGCATAGAGCAAACTATAATGAAGCAATCCTAAGTTTCAGATGTAGTAAAAGTTAAGAAATCAATACAAATGTTTCATTGTTAAAACAACGTTATCATTCAGACATAATTTTATAGTTTAAAGTGTCAATCTAGTTGCTTTGAGTGTTACGAATTCCTTCACCCACCTTCGATTTTGAATTATCCTTACTATGTAATTTATGGCTATATTCTAGTACGGTTGTGTAATTTGTGCAGAAATCTGTATTATTTAACTATTACTATTTTATGTTTTGAAAATAAATCATTTAAATAAAACAATTCTGAAAAAACTACTTCAAAACATATGTTTAGGTTTTACCAGGTATTGGAAGTAGTGGGGAAGTATGGCAAGATATGTATTCTTTTCATTAAGATTGTTCTATTAATATAAGACACTGCATTTAGAAGTTTTTTTTTATATTTACTATTACGAAATTGAAGTATAGTAATTTAAACTTTATAGATTTATAGTTCATCTCCAATTTGAATGTTCTGAATCCTTGAATTGACTCCAAATCCGACAAAATCACAGTTTCACGATTCCGTGAAGCTATAGACGACCGGATGAGGAAAAGACTGTATGATACTCGGTAAACAAATTTAGTGAATTTAGGAAGAAATTCATCCCTAACTTCACTTGCCTTATAGGATATTTTAATTAATTTAGGTCTCCCGTTAAACTTCACTCCTTTCTTATATACTATTCTCCAGTATATTTGTTAAGTTGGGATCATTCCTAACCCGATATTGACGTCATTGATATGCTAATTCTGTAATGTGGAGCATAAGTTGATGATTAGCATAGTCGTGCCTCGTGCCGTCCATATTTCTAATTCATATGATGTCTGTAGATTTACATCTGTATTTCCAACTAGCTGTTATTTCATTTGATAGAAATGTGTGTTTTTCTCTTAGCTATTAAAGCATTGGATGTTTTATTAAACAGAGTGTAAAGTTACTAAAGTCATTGATTTACTTTAATCTTTTGGAATAGCTTCAGCTAACCATTAAAACCATGGCTTTTTTCTTTTCTTTTTTGCTTTTAACGAAAAAAAAGGGCAATTCATTGGCTTCATTGCCAAATAATTGGTTTGCAGTCCAAATAAAGCCTTTCAATTTCCTCTTGCGTTATTCAGTATTTTTTTTTTTTTTTTACTTTGTTGAATTATATTACAGGAAATTACGGTATCAAAATTGGGTAGAATGTTATATACTAACGCCATTTCATTCAATTATCGGTTATGTATAGGTCTTTTTCTAAGCTGGGTGGGGGGACTAAAAAGTTTACCTAATGAGTAGCCACTGATAAATTGTTATTATCCACATAGGAATCAAACCCACGACTCTAGGGTTACCAAATGTCTTGTGTTTGTCTTACTTCAATTTTTATTTTATTTATGAATCCGGTTTTCCTCCGTTCTCAGCCTTTTATCAAGATTATTCCATGAAATTTCAATTTTGGGCCCGACATGTTGTAAATTCGTTCAGTAGTTTGTAAATGTGAGCTATTTGAAAATAGGTTAAATTAAGTTAACACTTTGTGCCCATGCCTTAGTAGGTTTGGTATTACAAAAAATATCGTATAATGAAAGGAAATGGCATAAAGTTGCATAGGAAACTTTCAATCGATTTTTCGAATATTACAGTTAACGAGTATGAAAATAAAATTGGGAATAGCAAGCAAGTGTCATATTTCATGAAACTATGAACAATTTGTGTAAGATGTTTAATACATAATGCCAGAATTCAGAAGAAATAACTTAAATTAAATATTTGAACTCTGAATTAAGGAATAATATATTATATTAATGGTTTCTATAACAGTATTAAGAAAATAATAAATGACATCAATGTTTTATTTTGCACTCAGTTTCCATTTTGGCTTATATATTAAAGGATAGCTCAAGGAAGGCTGAAATAAATTCCGTGTAATCTAATTAGCAGACCTAGGAAAGAGACTTTGCTCAAGCTTAAAACGAAGTTTTGCTTATCTCGGCTGATAATTGTTTCTCAAAAAAACTCTAATTGTTTAGTATATAATTTTCATTTTTAAGAAGTACTTTTAACTTCTCTGTTCGACTTCTCGATTGTTTATGCTTTCCCGACATTCCTGGAATGTATTGAAATAAATATTACACGTATGAGCTTCGATATCCATGATTTCGTCATGTGATATTGACGGCATAACTACCTGGATTGTGGGTCCATATTTATTCCTTCAAATTTAGGAGAGTCCTCTTAAAGGAAATCAGCTATTGAGGTTGTACTCATGAACCACTTCTTCAAATGTCCTAAGTTATTTGTTTCTCTGGTTGTCGTAACTATTTGAAGAGAACACCTTGACTTGAACGAAGGATACTAAGGCCTTTTATTAGCAGATTTCCCTTAAAGGAAATCAGCTATTGAGGTTGTACTCATGAACCACTTCTTCAAATGTCCTAAGTTATTTGTTTCTCTGGTTGTCGTAACTATTTGAAGAGAACACCTTGACTGAACGAAGGATACCAAGGCCACTTTATTAGCAGATTTCCCTTGAGGGAAATCAGCTATTGAGGTTGTACTCATGAACCACTTGTTCAAATGTCCTAAGTTATTTGTTTCTCTGGTCGTCGTAACTATTTGAAGAGAACACCTTGACTTGAACGAAGGATACCAAGGCCATTTTATTAGCAGATTTCCCTTAAAGGAAATCAGCTATTGAGGTTGTACTCATGAACCACTTCTTCAAATGTCCTAAGTTATTTGTTTCTCTGGTTGTCGTAACTATTTGAAGAGAACACCTTGACTGAACGAAGGATACCAAGGCCACTTTATTAGCAGATTTCCCTTGAGGGAAATCAGCAATTGAGGTCGTACTCATGGCGCGATTTTCGAAAATTTTCTTCAAATGTCCATCGATCCTACCCAGATGACGAAAATGAGGTCCGTTCCAAATTATATATATGTCTGTTAACGCTCTAGTGGTCACAAATTTTTGTTTGAACGTTACGAAACTAGAAATTTAACTGTTTAATGTACAAAGACATAACAACTTCGTAAATGGCTGAAATCGGACCAGAGGGAGGGGGGGGGTTTAGAGGGGGGATTTTCGAAAATTCGAAATATCTCCGTTATTATGCATCGGATCGAAAAATTGTATATAACCAATCTTATTGCAAATTAAATTTACTATAAATATTGTTATATACGTTTATTCTCTATCTTGAATATTAACCGAGATATTTGCATTTTTCAGTTTTCAGCAAACCGCCACTTCTACTCATGTTACGTAAACAATACTCTGCTTCATAATAAATCACATTATTGGAAGTTTAAATACCAAAAATTGTATTCAAGAGACCTTTATTATACGAGATACATGCAAATATGTCCTGGTCACTCCCCACCCCCCATTTTAAAGTTTTGGACTACTAAAATTTTATTGATTGAGATAACAATTATTCTGACTCATTATTAATTACAGTACTAGATATAGTAAATAGTTCTCAATAAAATTAATGTGTTATATTCTGATATATTTCAGTAATTGTTTTTCTTTCCGGTGTGAGGCGGGCCGACCCGTTTGTTTACATTTCTAACCTAACGCTTCCTGTCGGCAGGTTATTGAAATTGGATGAAACATTTCTTATTTCCGTTTGTATTTATTCACTGTGTTGTTGTGTTACCAGTATGTATATTTATCTATTACTAAACTTCACGTGTGAAATCTTCTTAGTTTACGCAGCCCCTGCGTGACGGACTTTAATATAATTATCATTTCTATTAGAGACCCAACTTATTAGGCTCTGATTCTAGTAGTAGAATGGGACTAAGTAGAAGTGCTCCAGCTGGCGTGGTCTACAAGACTTTTATCAAAATTACTCAATCTAGTAACAGGGTCTGAGTGAAAGCCTTTTTTTTTTGTTCCATTTAGGACCCTGGGAGAGTATGAGCCTGTTATTGGGACTCTCGTTCCGTTTTTCTGCTCGATCGATGCTTCTAGTGCAAGAGGGAATAGAGTAAATTCATTCTCCAAATTGGGTTTTCTGGCAGGTGGAAGTGAATTATGTTGCAGCTTGAGTAAAACGACCAGACATCCACCATAAAGGTTTAATGGAGCGAAAGAACACTTTCGGCGGGGTGCATCATCATCAGTGCCCTGTTGGCACAACAAAGAAGCTATGTCTATTACTCTGTAAAACATGTTAAAATGTTAACCAGTTAAAACGATAGAAAATATTATTACTGAAAATAAATGTATTAAAAACTTTATATCTGCATGTCCTTGTGACCCTTTTATTAGCTAATTTAACCTCATGACGCGATTTTTGAAATTTTTCTTCAAATGTCCATCGATCCTACCCAGGAGGTGACGAAAATGAGGTCTGTCTAAACTGTATATATATGAGGTGTAAAATTTCGAAAATTCTTAATATCTCCGTTATTATGCATCGGATCGAAAAAGTGTATAGAACCATTCTTAGTGCAAATGTAAAGTTCTATAAATGTTGTTATGTACATTGTTTAACTATCTTGATTATTAACTGAGATATTTGCATTTTTTAATTTCGGTCGCCAGTAAACCCCCACTCCTACTCATCTCATATTAAGAATATTCTATTATGTTATGAAGCACTTTATTTAAAACTTAAATACCAAATATTGTTCTCATTGAACTTTTAATTTTTGAGATAAATGCAAAACGTGACGCTCGTGGGAAATCTGCTTAGTTAACGCAGCCCCTGCGTGACGGACTTTTATTCCCTTTTTTGGCCCTGTTGAAATCATATTTACCTGTTCACGGTATCAATTATAATTTATATTTTGAACAGGTAAACCTGATTTCAATGGGACTGAACAAGGGAATAAGACCATCCAGCAATAAAGACATCATGGGGAAAATTCCATTCACAACAGTAAAGGGATGAGTGGAGAAAATTTGATCCAAGGGCTGAGGTGATACGGGGTGTGGCTATTAAATAACGAGATTGATGCTGTAAATCATTTTATTTTTATTTCATACATTTTTACTTATTATCACCTTCAATATACACCCCTCCTTTATCCCTACAACGCTCCATGCGAACCTTCCATTGTTTGAAACAGTGCTGGAAGTATTTTTCTGTCAGCTCCTTCAGGACGCGTGCCGCTTTCTCTTTCACAGCTTCAACAGACTCAAATCTTGTTCCTTTTAATGCAGATTTCACATTAGGAAACAGATAGAAGTCGCACGGCGCAAGATGCGGATGGTACAGGGATGGTGAATTTGGCTAGAAACCTCTTAACAGACAATGCGGAATGGGCCGGCGCATTGTCTTGGTGGAGAACCCATGACTTGTCCATCCACAATTCAGGTCGTTTTTCCTTATTCTTTCGCGGCTGAACTCCGCACAAGAACGTGAAGGTAGTAATGTTGATTAATCGTTTGACCTCCAGGAACCCAGTGAAGGTTCACAATCCCATGAATATCGAAAAAAACAATCAACATTGCTTTGAATTTTCATTTGCTCATTCATTTTTGGCTCCCGGTGGAGATGGGCTCTTCCAGTGCATGGATTGGCGCTTTGTTTCAGGATCATACATAATAAACCATGATTCGTCACATGTTATTATCCTTTCCAGTAAGTTTGAGTCATTTACAATGGCATTCAAAGTGTCAGTACAAACATTTTTGCGAGCTTCCAGTTGTTCAAATGTGAGAATTTTAGGCACCATTTTGGCACACACTTTTTGCATGTTAAAATTGTTATGTAATATTTGCCGTACGGATTCTTTATCAATTCGTACAGTTTCAGCAATCGCACGAATACTTAACCGACGGTCAGATCGAATCAGATTACCGATTTTTTCGATATTGTCATCCTTTTTTTACGTGGAAGGCGACCCGGGCGTGAATCATCTTGAACGTCTTCTCGGCCATCTTGAAAACGCTTAAACCACTCAAAAACACGTGCACGCGATACACATTCATTGCCATACACTTCTTTCAATAAATTATAAGTTTCAGTAGCGGTTTTTCCAAGACAATTCGTTGCTCTACTGTTACACTTAACATTTTTCCGGCGAAATAAAAAAACAACTCTAATGCGAACGAAGGCTACGGCTGTACTGATTTGTTTACAGAAGCGAGAGGCACTATATTCGAAAGAGGAAGCTTCACGATAACAGCTGTTAGTTGCTGGCGTTTGACGCATGCACACTTCTTCTGTAGCAGCGTCAGTCTCGTTATTTAATAGCCACACCCCTAGATAGCCATCCCTCTGTAGCCTGCATAAGCTGACTAAAGTTAGGCATTTGCCAGTATGAGTATCCAGACTAAAACTTTAATTTAGCCTCCAGTCCTGCCCTCCTGACATGTTCTAAGTGAGAATTTAGATAGGGAGAGGGGGAAACAAAAAAAAAACTAAATAAGTGCACATTTAACTCTTTAACAAAAACAACAGTCCAGTTTAATAAATAAATGCTTTAGCCAACCTCAAAAATAAATAAAATAAAAACATCCTAAAAAAATGCTTATCCTATACACTGAACTGTATGGAATAATAATAAGAAAACAATCTTTTAAATATATTTTAACAAGCAGTAAAGAAGAGAGAGGGAACTTACCTAACGTCCTGAATTTGACTTGGAGAGCTCTAGGACCAGACCTGGCTCTTCACACAGGCTAGTTGAGCTAAATAGGCTGCTAGCACAAAATTAAGACGGCCTCCACCATCTTTTATATTACTAATAATAAAATAAAAACGTTTTTAATGGAGCACATTATAAGATTTTACGTTGTAAACTACAGGATGTTTTCTTTGATCAACGCATATACTCTACATTTAATCGATTCATGGAAAATTATACATTGTATTATGTAATGGCAGAAATCGGCTGTGGACAGAGGGAGGAGTGAGTGGAGGGAATAAATAAAAATTCATAATATCTCCGTTTCCATGGGTCGGATCAAAAACATATATATGATTGTTGACATATTAATTTTCTACAGCGATTGTTATATTCCATTTACTTATCTAACTCGAATATTAACCAAGTTTTATGTATTTTTTGGTTTTTCAAGATTTTGTAACTACTAACCATTTGATTTTCACTGTACCTAAGTACCTCACTCGCTGAATATCCTTGACTTGTGCTTACTTTACTAACCACCTACGTGGTTGACTTTATCGCCCCAATGATTCCATTTTCATAATGGCGAGTCACTAAATAACAATTTAGGTGTGTTGATTATTTTTTTACTAATATTTGTTCTGGGAGTGGAAACCAGCATAATTATTATATTAGAAATCAGATTTTCTAAGTGTACAAGAAGTAGAAATTACTTTATTTATTTAATAAATGCTAATGTTTTTCAACAAATAAAAAAAATGTCTGTCATGCAGGGTCTGCGTAAACTAAGCAGACTTCTCTAAGCAGAGTGCTGAAATGTCACACTGGTGAACTCATGTCACACATCTATTCTCTATTTAACCGTTGAAGGATGTCTGTATAAACATCATTTTAAATTTACGCTGAACATGAGATGTTTAGTAACTCAAAGTTAAAATTAGAAGAAGGTAGAAGAGTAAAAGTAATTTTATATATATTTTTATACACCAGTTAGGGAAAATTAAATTTGGAACCAGAACGATTATATAATATTTTTCCATTCGACTCATAATAACGGAGATATTTTATTTCATTCACCTCTAACCACCCCGCCCTCTTACTGCTTATATTTCATCCATTAACGAATAAGAGCATGGTATAGATTAAAAAGAATTTTGAGAATAGAACATAAAATTTTAATTGATGCATATTATATTTCCATGGAAGATATTATATATCCTCTATAAAAAGATTCACATATTATTCTTTGATTACTTGGAGTGTCGTTCAAAGTTATAATAAAAAAATCCGTCACGCAGGGGCTGCGTAAACTAAGCAGATTTTCCACGTGAAGTTTTACAATAGAGAAATTTCACGAGAGTCGAGCAGTTAAGGAAACGGCCGAACTAGCATTTGGCGGGAAAGTCACCCGTCCGTTAGATTTAATAAAAATGCAAATATCTCGGTTAATATTCAAGATAGTGAATAAATGTATATAACAATATTTATAATGCATTTAATTTGCAAATAAGATTGAAACTGTACAATGTTTCGATCCGACGTAACGGAGATATTTCGAATTTTCGAAAATCCTCCCCTCTAAACCCCCCCTCTCACTGGTCCGATTTCAGCCGTTAACGAACTTGATCTTTTTTTTTTTTTTACATAAAACGACTAAATATCGAGTTTGGTAACGATCAAACAAAAATTGCGACCGCTAGAGCGGTAACAGACAAATATATATATATATATATATATATATATATATATATATATATATATATATATATATATATATATACAGTTTTGAACGGATCTCATTTTCGTCATCTACTAGATAGGATCGATGGACATTTGAAGAAAAATTTCGAAAATTCCGTCGTGAGTACAACCTCAATAGCTGATTTCCCTCAAGGGAAATCTGCTAAAACCATTGCGTTGTGCTCCTCTGGCGGTTTTGGTTAAATAAATTATAAATATATATATATATATATATATATATATATATATATATAATAAATTCCCTTGGTGGTTATATGAAAATATAGAAAAATAAATGACTGATAACAAAATTCGTAAAACCTAGAAAAACAATTACAAGAAAAGAATTATCTGTGGTAAAAATGTCACGTAAGTGAAAAATAATGCTAAATAATAAATAATGGAAGAATGAGAATTAGGCTATGATGAGCTCAGATAACGAGAGAAATGATCCTTGTGTTTTGAAATTGTCTTACCTCTGTACCAATGGCCATGAAGAGGTGAGAAAGAAAGGAAATGAGGGTAAGGAAAGAGATTCAAATGGGAATTTGGAATCTCACCATTCTTCTACAATAGACAATTCCTGCCTGCATCCTCAGGAGGACGAATTCCCACAGATCAGAAGAACGTCTTGACCGACAATAGCGCACAACGTGCTAGAAGCATGGAAACTGATATTTTTTCACTAGGGTTCTGTATTGGGTTATAATTTCAACTTAAGGAGCTAATCGCACAGAACGAGAAATTGTCTTTGCGGATTAAACGAACAAGGCTCGGGACACAGGCAGGATACACTCAGATACAACCATATGCAACCTCATCGTCCAACTTTCGTCGTTGAAATAAATAATTGGTGGCCGCCCGTTAGAGAGCGTATTTAGATCGCCTATCGGCAACCGGCGTCAAATAAAATTTCATAGATCCGCGAATGTTCAAATTACACGACTCAAAACAAGATATCCATTTGATTGCCTCTTACATAAATATTACACTTCATACGGGTACAACTAAAAATATAATTATTAGGAATAACGGAAATGGTGTGTATGTATAATTAATATTTGTTACTGGATAATTATCCCGAATTACGAGGACACAAGCTATTCTGTGTCTGAGCTTACTCCCCAGAGTTGTTGGAGTTGTAGTATTGCTATTAGAAAGGGAAACTAGGATTAATGTTTGGAATTGAGTTTCTGGGTTCTGCGATGCACTCCCAACACGTAATCAGTTTCAACTAAATTCCTCAATGAATTTACATTTATGTACATTGATGACAGCATAACAGTAGTTAACAATGTCTGAGTTTTGTCTGATGCGATTATAGTTACATTAAAAGAGAAATGCACTTCTAACTTAAAAGAAAGAAATTGATGTGGGCTTTCTTGTACTGTTTCGTAAATAATCAAAATGTTTTGGAGCAATTCATTTAAATTATTACGCTTGAAAGTATCATAGGATTCTTCCGTTCTAATATCTCGGACCAGGAAATATCATGAAGCATCATTTATAATTATATTTTTATTTTATTATAATAAGTAAATATGGATCTATAGCAATTTTTTGTATCTGTAATACGTACAAAGAAATTTGCAATTTCATATTTCCACCTCCCTTCTAAACTCTTAATCGATTTTTACTAAAAGAGGAGACACACAACTAGATGGCAGAACAGTCTTAAATATGAATTTTCAATATTCTATGACAAGTGGTTTTTGAGTTTTGCGACATACATGAGCCAAAATGTGCTCAGGGAAGGTATGAAAGGAAAATTCGGTTGAAATCTGAAAATAAAAAACTTTCGCTATTACAACACTTCCTTTACTTTGTACAAAGGTGTAAAAGTCTCTCGCGCTGGCATTGCGTAAACTAAGCAGATTTCCGAAGTGAAGTTTTTCAATAGATAAATCTTCATATTTTTACACTTAACACCGCCATGAATACTTAGAGAACAAATACAAATGGCAATGAGAAATATTTCAGCCAGTTTACATAACCTCCACAACGGTAAGCGTTTGTATGGTAACAAACAGGTCAGCCAACCTCTGAAGGTTGAGTGATGGAAATATTCTTGACCAGATTGAAAAATGATTACATAAATATATCTCAATATAATATATTAATTTCATTGAAAACTTTTTACAATATATACTGCAGCAATTTAATAATAAACCAGAATACTTTTATCACAATCACATTACTTTTAGTAATTCAACAACAAGTGACCGAAGGGGGGGGGGTCAACAAAGAACGTTTCATGACTTATTGGCTTGTTCATAACGTGCGACGACAAAGAAGGCGGTTTATTTAAGGCTAAAATTAAAAAATGCGAATATCTCTGTAATTTATTCATTTGTAGGTAATGTAATTTGCTGTAATATCTGCTAATGGCGAAATTAGACAAGTTTAGATGCGAGGGACATCAAAAATTGGTAATGTCTGTTATTATGAAAAGCGAAAAATTGTATATAGATTTTTATTGGGCCATGTAACAGCCTCTTGCAAAATCAACTTAATTTACGCAGTCCCTGCATGCCAGACTTTTTACTTATAATGCCGGAATAGGTAAATATGGAAAGTCAAATTTGTCGTGCTTAAAGTATGTATTTGCAATAATACATTTACAGCACTTCTCATAAGTTCTGTAACCATTCTTTATAAAACCAAAAGACAGAAAGGGAAGTACGAGATATTCCCTCGACAAAGAAGGTAAAAGTTGAAATGTCGGTGATATTTCACAACATTCACTATCGTCTGAAGAAATGCCCGCAATCATTTATACTACAAAGAACCCGCTGTTCTTATCGGGCTCTTTCCAGAAAAAAAGTACTGTGGCTATCAGAGACTTCAAATAGTAAATGGGGCCCTTTTTAACTTTGTCTGTGATGTATGCCCCAGCTCTGACTTCATCCCCTCTCTCAGTTCTTGAAGTGCTTTCCGAAACATGGAGTCTTGTGTCTTTATTGAATCCTCAAAGTGAGACTCAAATATGAAGTGTTGTTACAATTGAATCCTCAATGTACTTCCAGTCATAATTAGTGAGCTCAATACCTATCGTTCATGTATTGGTTCAGAAATAAAATTAAGAATTTAAACAAAAAAATCAGTTTAAAAGGAACAAATAATAAATTTTTTATGAATAATGCATTGTTTACAACTTTTAAGATGATAGAAACATTGAATAAAAAGTCCAACACGCATTACTGATCTCATTCTCTATTTCTAAAATCCGATGAGTAGAAGTGGGGAGTTTCTGAAGGGTGTAAGCAAGAAAATACGAATAACTCAGTTAGTGTTTGAGTAGTGAAAAAATATGTAGAAAACAATTGTAGAGCAACAAGGCTTTCAGCTACCCTACTCATAACAACCGAAATATTATGAATTTTCCAATCCACCTGTATTCCTTGTTCGGTTTCAACCATTAACTATAGTGTTGATTAAAACAGTTAAATACTCGGTATGGTAAGCATCAAATAAACATTTTTGAGTTAAGTACGTAAAATTTTAAATGATGACGTCTTCTCCTAATGCATTTGTATGTACCTAAGACCATAAGTTCTATGAAAGCAATATTTGGACTTTAAGCTTCCGATAAAGTAGTTCATGATATGAAAGTATATTGCTAATATGTCAAAAGTAGGATTGGGGGTTTACTAAAGGCTGAAAACTAAAAAGCGCAAATGTTAAATATAGAGAAAATACGTATATAAAAACATTTATAGGCAATTCAATTTGCCTAACGAGTTTGATTTAATACAGTTTTCGATCCGATGTATATTAACGGAGATATTTATGGAATTCCCTCTGCTATAACCCCCCCCCTCCTACATGTGCGATTGCAGCCATTAACGGATTTGATCTTTAGTTTTGGAGGGGAGTTATTTACATTGTCTGAAACATTTCTCATTACCGTTTGTATTTATTCATTTAATATTCACGGTGGTGTTACGAGTATGAAGATTTATCTATTGTAAATTTTCACGAGGGAAATCTGTTTAGTTTACGCTGTCCCTGCGTGACGGACTTTTTTAAAAATCCCATCATGAGTACAAACTCAATAGTTGATTTCCCTTAAGGGAAATCTGACGAAAGAATGGGTTACAGTAATCAAAAATACTATATTCATTAAAGAGATTAATCAAAGATCTTGAAATAATTTAAGAGAAAATGACAAAACCTAGAAATCCTAATAATCGAAACCTAGGCATTACATTGAATTTTCTTATTAAAGGTAATCAGCTGATGGTCGCCTCGGAGAAATATATCTGGAGTTCAGTCATTAAGCATTAGAGAAATTGGTTTCTAATTGGCAAGTCTCTTCCTGACCGTCAAAGCAGAAACAGTTCTTGATTGACTTTAGTATTTACCACAAGTACTCAGTATGTAGAATGAATAGATCTTTACAAAATTATTTATAATGCTGATTAGGTATTGGAGATTGTTTTGGAATTTAACTTGTCATTTCTAAGTTCTCAAAAATATCAAAAGCAGCCTGACTAATTAAGAATGAATTATTTATATTGACGGAGAGTTCACATAAATATTATTAGTTTAAATACGAATAGTTTATTGTATCTGACACGCAAAAAAAAAAATATTTTGGGAGGAAAAACTTAGCAAGGAGTATATTTCATTGGAGGTTTCAGATAGTCTTAGTTTAATCTGATAATGCCAAAGTAAGTTCAATGTTCACCAACTAAAGCCAAATGTTTTAAATGAATAATGGAATAATATATATATATACACACACGTTCTTATACACGAGCACACGCCTACATCTAAACATGATCATGTTATTAAATTGTTAAATAATGTTAGTTTGAGGTATACATTCCGACAGGTGGGCGATGGTTGCTCCCCCTAGCAGTGGATTATACATACATTGAGAAATAACCCCGCCAGCAGATAAGGGCCAAGTCCCGCCCACTTTCTACCCCTATATCAGCCCACGCTAAGCCATACATCTGTATCATATTTTTCAAGAAAGATTAGGGCAGTGTATATTACTTTATGAACAAAACTTAAATGTAAGAAGAATACACATAGAGTGGGATCAAAAGTTATTATCCGTAGCGTGTAAAAACAAACAAAAATATGAGAATAAGTAAATTCATTTGATTTAGTCTTAGTGCCAACTTTTGGATAACATTTACAACCTTTCTGAATGCATACATTATTAATCAAATCAAATCCCTGTCAATCGTGCTGTATAAATTCAGTTTTATTAAACTAGTTGTTTTTGTTTATTTAATTCTTCCTTTCGCTGATTAAAGCCTGTGAAAAAATGAAACATAAATACATTAAAGAAGTCAGCACGGCAAGCGGAAAACTCCAGACCGCCCCCCCCCACTCTTCCTCAATTCTTTATTAAAGCCCCTTCGAAAGGTAATGAGAATACTTTTCAAAGAGACGTAAAGTGTGAAGAAAACAATGAATTAAGCATCCTTCTTTTATGTTTTATGGCAGAACTTTTCCTTTAACATTGTTTTCACCTTCCCTGTAGACTTCTTCGTAGATCGGGCAAAATAAATAAGCTTCACAGCGGCTTTGCTGCAAAACAAACTTCGAATAATGAAAAAAAAAAAAAAACAGTCAAAGTTATGTTGATGCCAGTGTCTACATTTCATGTGGGCATGATAAAGAAAAGGAAAAACAATTTTAACGGTAATTCCTAGGTGTTTTTAAATAAATATGGTACTCAAAACGTTTATCAGTAAAACTTTAAGAGAATATTGCGAGACGTGATTCCTTTCTAGTAAAAGATAGCATTTCTAAAACATATGAACTCCTTCATTCTCACCAGGCTTTCAGTGGTCATACTCCATTGTGTTGTTCCCTAAGAAGGCACAATTCCAGCTGCTTGGAACAGAGGTAATGCAGTAGAAATATTGTTTTTGTGTGCCTACTGGGTACTGACGATGATGCTCTGCAACGAAAGCGCTCTGTCGTTTTAATAAATTGTTACAGTGGAAGCGAAGCCATTTCTTTCATCTACCTACATTAAAAGTAACTTCCACCTGCCAGAATACCAACTCAGAATGCAGTAGAATTCCTGATGGTTTGTTGTTACGAAGAAATTCCACCTGAATGTCGGCCACTACCTTCGTTCTACTCAGATGTAGTTTAGAATGGGGGGGGAGGTTTCACATGATTAATACTGGTAATTTATGCTGAAATTGTAAGAGTAACCCCTAGAAGTAGGGGTTACCTAAAGACTGGAACGTTAAAAGCAGAAATACATTGGTTAATATTCGAATTAGAGAAAAACAACAAGAGTAGTACAAAAATTGAGAACAATGCAATTCCAATAACCTAACTATTTTTCATTCCAGTCATAATAACGCAAATATTTTGATTATTTGACTTTACCTCAACATCTCCTTGTCACATGAAAACAGTATTTCTTATTTAAGTTTGGTGTTAAAGGGACTTGTGATATATTGACTTATTGCTAGAGTGATTGACTTATTGCACAAGTTGGAAAGGAGTTTATTGTGGGCTGTAAACTAAATAATGCAAATATCTTGGCTATACCTGAGTTAGAGAAAAAAATCACAACATGACTAACTTCATTTTAAAGGTTCAAACAACTTTCTTTTCGCGCGTACATTCAGGTATATACATACGTATTTTAATACTTGCTTTAAAACCATACCTTCTGGAAAAATTGCACTAATTTATCTCGATCTGTTGAAGGGATATCAGACTTGAACATCGAGTCGGGTACACTTTGAGTAACTTATTGGGTTCACGCGAAATGAATGCATGTTTCATTGAAAACACGCCATATGTTCATTTTAACTGTATACGTTCAACAAGCTCTCTTATTCCAGGAGGAAAAAAATGGTGTCCCTGGATGCAGTGAACTCACAAAAAGAATTTTCAATTTCATCCTGGTTTTGAAAAATGTTTTTCCTCAAAAAGTTGCCCAGATGTCGGGAAAAGTGGAAGTCTATAAAAGAGAGGTGAGGTGAATAAGCTGGGCGTTGAAGAACTTCGTAGCCCAACTTGTGTAGTCGTTGCAGCGTTGGTTGTGCAACGTTTATTCTGGTGTTATCATGGAGAAGGATCGGCCCCTTCCGATTAACAAATGTTGGGCAGAGGTGGTACAACTTCCGTTTCATATTATCAGTTTCTTGGAAGTACTTGTCGGCAGTTATAAGATCGCCCCGATTGAGAAAGGTGTAGTGTTTACAACCAAACTGCCACCATAACTTTTAGCAGGTTTCCCTTGAGGAAAACCAGCTATTATACTCATGACGTGATTTTCGAAATAGTTCTTCAAATTTCCATCGATCCTACCCAGTAGATGTGGAAAATGAGGTCCCTTCAAAATTATATATATATTATTAATGCTATAAATTTGCAAGATTGGTTATATAACACATATTTTGATACCACCCTTAATAATGGAGATATTGGTATTGGAGATGGTAGTAATTTTGATTTTACTTCTTTTCTAAACTCCCCCACCACCTTGTTTGTTGAAAATCATATGCTGTATTTAAGCTAAAACGCTTCCTGATTTATTGGGCTATCAGTACTGTAAATAGGAGCAGAAGTGACGGTTCACTCGGGAAAACTAAAAACTATGCAAATATCTCGGTTACTATTAGAATGAGAATAAAAATGTAAGAACAAGAATTGTAGGAAATTAAATTTGTCAAAAGATTGGTTTAATAACATTTTTTTACCCAACTCATAATTACGGAGATATTTCACATTTTTGTATTACCCCACTAAACCCCTTCTTTTCATGGTCCAATTTGAGTCCTTAATGAATGAAAAAAAAAATGAAACTGTATAATTTTGAGTTTTGTATCAATAAAAAATTATGACAAATACTTGTGTATATTAAATGGCCCTCATTTATTTCATCTCTCTCAAAAGAGCACATTGCAAGTCATTTTAGGACGTAGTTAAAAAAATTGCCACTTTCTGCTAAGCATTGAATTTATCTGCAGATGATAAAATGTTATTTGATCTGCTAAAATGGACAATTCCATGAATAAAATTTGCCTCTCATTATTTATTTAAAACATTAGGCTTTAATTGGTTAAACAACTTAGAACTCCTATCACTTTGACATTATCAATTAAGACCAAGTCTATCTGTTACCTCCAATGACACACACACAAAGCCCCTGGCCTCTGCTTTGATCATCAGTTATCAGAAATTCTGTTTCTGGTTCGCTTCCTCTGTAGTTCCCAACCGGAACAATGAGCATTCAATATTCGCGATGTAATTTTACAAATGGTGTGCGCTCGAAGGCCCGATTAAAACACTGCGCGTGATTCCTAGCTTTGATCTGCTGAGTAAAAATATCTCGTCTCTCAGTATTGTCTCTGTATCAGGTTCATTTATTTCACTCCGTCTTTATCATCGGAACAATTAAAGAAATCTGACACGGAGGGGCAGCGTAGCTAAGCAGAGTTCTCGCGTGCTGGTATGATACTCTAATCATCGCGTCTCACCATATATTCACTATTTCCAAATAAAAAAAAAGTCCGTCACGCAGGGGGTAGCGTAAACTAAGCAGATTTTCCACGTGAACTTTTACAATAGAGAAATCTGCATACTGCTAACACCGCCGTGAGTAAATGCAAACGGTAATGAGAAATCGTTTAGTTAATTTTGATAAGCTCCCAACGGAAAGGGCTTATGAATAGCAAATAAATCAATAAATAAATAAAAACCACTGGGAGCTGAACAGATAGATAGGCATATTCTTCACCGGAAAGAAACATTTACTGATGTACATTTGAATATAACACGTTAACCTTATTGCAAACTATTTACTGTATCAATTACTGCAATTTATAATAAATCAGAATAATTTATATTTTAATAATTGAAATTTTAGTAGTCCAAGAAATAAAGAAGGGGGGGGGGGCGGGTGAACAGAAAGTATTTGCATATATCTCACAAAGTGAAAGGTTAGAAGACAAGAACGGTTACACGAGAGCCGAACAGTTACGGAAACGGCGGAACTAATCCGGAAACTTACGACAATAGCTGTGCACACACTTAAAAAATATGCACATATCTCGGTTAATATTCAAGACAGAGAATTAGTGTATATAACAATATTTATAGTAAATGTAATTTGCAATAAGATTGGTTCTATACAATTTTTCGATCCGACGTATAGTAACGAAGATATTTCGAATTTTCAAAAACCCCCCCTCTAAACCCCCACCCTCCCACTCGTCCTATTTCAGCCGTTAACGAACTTGATCTTTCTTTTTACATATAATGATTAAATATCGATTTTGGTAACGGTATATATATATATATATATATATATAATTCCCTTATGGGAAATCTGCTAATGGGAACAGTAGAGGTGGGAGTTTACTAAAATCTGAACACAAGAAAATACGAATAACTTACTTAATGTTCAAGTTAATAAAAAATTAATATAACAAACAAAGATTATCAGTATATATATATATATATATACAGTTTTGAACGGACCTAATTTTCGTCATCTCCTAGGGTAGGATCGATGGACATTTGAAGAAAAATTTCGAAAATCACGTCATGAGTACGGCCTCAATAACAGATTTCTCTTGAGGGAAATCTGCTAAAAGTGGACGTTAATGAATAATCGGTTAACAAGATTGGTTTTGTAACATTTTCCAATTTAACTCATAATGATGAAAATATTTTAGATTTCCGGTTTTCCCCTTCTATTCCCACCCCTCCCTTTCCTCCTCCTGGTGCTATTTTACCCGTTTGCGATTTTGATGGCTATTTTAACATAAAACGCTTGATTATTGAGTGTAGTAACAGTCGATTCGGTAAACGGACCTCTTTTTGTCATCCCCTAGATACGATAGATGGATATTCTAAGAAATGTTTGAAGTTTGCATACAAGTACAACACCAATAGTGAATTATTTTTAAGGGAAACCTCAGACACAAACAGGAACAATTTTATTTTTGGGCACTTATTATAAAGATAAGGCGCAATATCAAATAAATATCAAAGTTCCTCCATAAACTATGAATAATACTTTTGATCTTGTTGTCCAGCCACAGTTACCTAGGCGCGCCGAGGTTTTTGCCTTCAAAGGACTCAGTGTAGAGAGTTCTTCGAGAATAATATAATAACACGAGTTTGTTTATTGTGTATACAATTAAACAGTGTAATGAAAACATGTCGTGAAAATGTAAAACAAATATTGTATGAAACCACTTGTATTTTCCCAGGGTAATCAATAAAAGGAAGCTCTTGGTATTCGTTATTTATAAATAAAAAATTGAATTAATCTTCATCTCGCAAGCTCGGTGATTGAAGATGAAAAACGAAATTCGGGTTCTGTGACAAACAATTCTTTGAGTTCTTTATAAAACACAACCAATATATTTTCAGAATGCGAATGCATAACATATGACATGCAACATTCATAAACCTAACTTTGCAATAGAAATTATTTTCTGTTCTGAATTGGTAAAATTTTGAAGGGCATATATGTTGGAAAAGAAATATTAACGTGAGTTTCTATTATTGTTAAGTTTCAACCTCTAGGAAACAACCACAAGTGCACTTTCACAATAAGCTCTTATGCTTAATATCCCGAGTAAATCTTAAAGACCACTTATTGTTCCATCATTAAAAATAATAAACAATCACTTTCAGTTGTAAAAAAGTATTTAAATGCATTGAAAATAGAAATGTGTTATATTTAAACACGTTAATTTTGCAACACATTTCATTAGAGTCTGATGTATGTCTAGATTTATCGTGATCAAATTAAGTTGTGGATGACCCATTAATTTGTGCGGAAATTTACTAAGAGAGACAGGTACGACAAAAAATATTTTTGGCATAATCAAATTGATTGAATTTGATCTCTCTACATGCTCCGGGTCAAGAGTCTCCAGTTTCCAATAAAGGCTCTGGGTCACGGGTTACCAATCCTCTGACCAGGCTCTTGGTCAAGGTTTCCAATTTCTTCTGGCTCAGGCTCCAGGGCGAGGGGTTTCCAATTTCCTCTGGTACTGGCCCCGGGTCAATTTCCAATACAGGCTCTGGGTTACGGGTTACCAATCCTCTGATCAGTCTCCTGGTCAAGGGTTTCCAATTTCTTTTGTTACAGGCTCCAAGTCGAGGGGTTTCCAATTTCCTCTGATACTGGCCCCGGGTCAAGAATCTCCAATTTCCAATACAGGCTCTGGGTTACGGGTTACCAATCCTCTGATCAGTCTCCTGGTCAAGGGTTTCCAATTTCCAATACAGGCTCTGGGTTACGGGTTACCAATCCTCTGATCAGTCTCCTGGTCAAGGGTTTCCAATTTCCAATACAGGCTCTGGGTTACGGGTTACCAATCCTCTGATCAGTCTCCTGGTCAAGGGTTTCCAATTTCTTTTAGTACAGGCTCCGAGTCGAGGGGTTACCAATTTCCTCTGGTACTGGCTCCGGGTCGAGGGATACGATCCTCTAAACAGGCTCCGGGTCAAGGGTTTCCAATTTCCTCTGGTACTTGTTCCGAGGCAAGGATTTTCAATTCAATATTAGAACCCATTCTAATGAACTCAAATCTCTCAATGTTAGTGGTGATTTGGAGAATACTAGGTTTTTCATGTTGTTGGTATAGGTATGTTAGTAATAATATATTACACTTTTAACTGATTGGTAGGGAACACGGGGATATTAGTGTTTTTAGAATCCATTGTCGAAGTTATTACTATTAGAAATTATATTTGATTTTGTGCTTAGTAATTTTAGTCATAATTAATTCAATTTCCTTTTGTTTATTTTTGTGTTATTGACTTGCTAATTCAGCATCCTCTGAATGTTGTTGAACCAGGCTAGGCTTGACCAAACGATTGATTTCGTGTGTTTCCTGGCTTGGATTGTAGTAGTGACGATGTAGTTCACGAGAGCAGGTAGACAGGGCCTTAGGAGCGACGGATCTTGGAGGGGGGTCAGATCAGCAATTCACTGCAACCTGCTGAGCCAGCTCCTACACCGCCCAATCAATGCTCGCTTCTCTTCTTTCGCACACACACTCAATCAACTACCTAACACTGTTAGCTTCAAGGGGAGTATCCAGGTAACCCAAGGAGCGCGGGGGCGAAGAACTCCAAAGAATCAGACGTAGAAGCTGCGTAAACTAAGCAGATTTCCCTCCTGCCCCAACTCCACAGTTATGTCGTCATGCCACATAATATAAATAATTTCACCTCTAATAATAAAGTCCGTCACCCAAGGGCTGCGTAAACTAAGCAAATTTCTCACACAAATCTGCAAATAACGCACATTCGATCTCATTTTTCCATGTACTCTCTATTTCTATGTGAAAACCGATGATTAGAAGGGCTAACCGACTCGGTTAATGTTTGAGCGATGAAAAAAAAAAGTCATAGAACGACATCTGTAGACTATCAATAGTTGAAGGAATAGTTTGTTAATATGGCATGAGTAGGAGAGATGATTTACTGAAAGCTAAAAACTAATTAATCTAAATATCTCAGTTAATATTCATGATAGGGAAAATACTTGTATAACAACTCTTATAGAACATTAAATCGTACTGTTAAGCAATTAAATAGATTGCTTCCATACATTTTTTGCGATCCAACGTATAACAATGGAGATATTTCGAATTTTGGGTAATCTCCTCTAAACCCCCTTCAAGTGTCCGATTTTAGCCATTAACAGGTTCGTTCTTCATTTTTACATGAAACGTTTAAATATCGAGTTTGGCATCGATCAGACAAAAATTACGATCGCTAGAGTGTTAACAGACAAATATATATAATTTTGAACGGGCCTCATTTTAGTCATCTCCTAGACCGGGATCAATGGGCATTTTTAATTTTTCCCCCCAAAATCCCATCATGAGAGCAACCTCAATAGCTGATTTCTCCTAAAGTCTGGATGAACAGAACTTGGAATTTAGCTACAAATGAAGTGTAGAGGTAAATTGATTAACAACAATTTTCGATCTGACTCATAGTAACGAAAATATTTCGAAATTTTGATTTTCGAAAGCCGTCACTAATTTTGATAAGTGTGAATTTTTCTGGAGACGCATTATCAACTCTAATTAAGAGGAGAAATAACTATTCTTTATCTTGGAGAACAAAAATTTATATTTCATAACTCAACACATATTTTTGATGATCCTGTAAAATCCCAATAATAACATATGGTTATTAAAATATTGTCCGTTGCTAGGCTACAATATGTTTATAACACTCCCAGGCCAAATTTTTTATTATCCCAAAATTAGCTAAAGTTTGTGCATTAGCTTGGAATTAAATTTACCTAGGCAGATTTGAAAAACAACATGTGTAAGCTGAATTACATTTATAATAGTTAAAGAAAAACTTATCTTCTCTCTTATTAAGAAATAACATTCTTTCCCACGGTGGCAAAAAGTGGACATTTTAATAAGTATGTACAGTATTTAATTTTACTTTTCGGGTAAAAAATATAAATAGTCGGAATAACTAGAAGATAAGAATGCCACTACATTAAATAATAATAATAATAATTATAAAATTCAAGAAGCATTTAATGGCCACAAAGTAAGCTTTGTACTGGCTGAGTAAAAGCATTGGCACAATGCTTAAAGTTAATGGTTGGGTTGTATTAATACATTTGAGGTCTGTGTGGAATCCGAAAAATTTCCATGGCAAGAAAATATGAAGTAAAATGCTCATTTTAAATACCTCTTTAACAGCTTGTGACAGGAGAATTTTCCTCTTGGCTATCTTCTAAGAATTCCGTTAGAACGAAAAATGGGGGATTGTAAATAAGAGAAAGCAGTGTCAAGATCGTTATCCCTCAAAGGGACCATTCAGCACCCGATATTTTCCAGAAAAAGTCAAGGTAAGCCCTTTTCTGGTCCGTTTGGTTGTCAACTGAAATTATTCACGAAAAAGAAGTAGGGAAGAAGTGCCTTTTATAAAGTTGTATATCATTCTTAAGCATGTTCGAGCTAGATTCGTACCGTTCCACTTCGTTAAACTAAAAAGCTTTTTGAATAGCTTGTTTCATTCAAAAATAAGTACTCTGCATTTTCATGTAATTTCCTGAGCCTAAACAAAAAATGAAAATAGTACCTACTCGTGAGTGGTCCCCCTACTGGAAAAGCTCTGTCAAATAATTATTAACTGAGTTTTAAATAAAATTGAGGAAAATAAACTATTGGGTCTTAAAAATGTTCAGCATCAAATAGAAGACATCTACTTGAACTCCATCGAAGCACTCTTAGTGGTCATACTCTTCAGGTTTTAACAGGGAAGTTACTAAGGGAATTTAGAGTGTTCAGTCGTCTTTTGAATTTGAATTTCCCGCGCTCGCTGAGTTCACAAACCCGCCACACACATGCAGATCACCAAGGTTGTGGCCTACAGCGGAAACTACGTTGCTGTGAGCGGACGGAGTGACTTTCCCGCCAAAAGCTAGTTCGGCCGTTCCCTGACTGCTCGGCTCTCGTGAAATTTCCCTATTGTAAAACTTCAAGTGGGAAATCTGCTTAGTTTACGCAGCTCCTGCGTGACGGACTTTTTATAACGCCTCTTTATTGATGTTTCATATGTTCGACGAGTAAGTTTGGTTTTCTATTTAAACGGTATAAATTAATGAACAGTAAATAATGTTCGAATACTTTCAAAATGCAAAGTTAGTTTTTTTTAGCAGAGTATTGTACTCATTACGTGATATTCGAAATGTTTCATCAAATGTCCATCGATCCTACCTATGGAATAACGAAAATGAGGTCCGTTCAAATTTATATGAATGTATATATTACACTTCTCTAGCACCTCTTTAGCGGTCGCAAATTCAGCATGGTCGCTACCAAACTCCCATATATAAGCACTTCATTTGAAACTAAAGATCGGAGTTCGTTAAAGGCTGAATTTGATCAGGAGGAAGGAGGGGAGAGGCTAGAGGAGGAGAATATCATAAACGTTGGTCCCGATAAAAAATATGAAACGTTTAAATAACCGAGTATGGTATAGATCAAACACACATTGTTGTGTTAGGAACGTCAAATGACATCACCACACAACGAATTTGCGCGTATCTCTTGAAAAAAATATTTGGCATTTAAGCTTAGAATAAAGTGGAGATTCGAAAATTCAAAAAATCTGCGTCCTTACAACTCAGATCGAAAGATTTTATAGAACCAAAACTATTGACGTTCAACAATTGTTGTTCATGAATGCTTTCGTAACTCAATTATTAACTGTTATTCACATTTTTTGTTTTCAGTCATAAGTAAGCCCCCACTTCTACTCATCGAATTTTTATTTAGAACGAGAGAATGTATGGTGGAGAAAAAAATCAAGAGCGTGGCCGCATACCAGCATGTGGGACTGGCATACTTTTTTAGATATATTATTATTATTTAATAACGTCCACTTTTGGTATTATAGCTATTTGGGACGTGAAACAGGTTACCACCCTTTTAGCAGATTTTCCTTAAGGAAAATCAGCTGTTGAGGTTGTAATCATGACGGAATTTTCGAAATTTTTCTTCAAATGTCCATCGATCCTACCTAGTAGATGACGAAAATGAGGTCCGTTCAAAACTGTATATATATATATATATATATATATATATATATATATATATATGTCGAAATTTTTGTTTGATCGTTACCAAACACGATATTTAGTCGTTTTATGTAAAAAAAAAGATCAAGTTCGTTAACGGCTGAAATCGGACCAGTGGGAGGGGGGGGTTTAGAGGGGAAGATTTTGGAAAATTCAAAATATCTCCGTTGTTATACGTCGGATCGAAAAATTGTACAGAATCAATCTTATTGAAAATAAAATTTAATATAAATAGTGTTATATACATTTATTCTCTATCTTGAATATTAACCGAGATATTTGCATTTTTATTAAATCTGGCCGGCTAACGGACGAAGTGACTTTCCCGCCAAAAGCTAGTTCCGCTGTTTCATTAACTGCTCGGCTCTCGTGAAATTTAACTGCCTATTACCTCCTTATTATGTGAGATTCGAATTCACGACTCTAGGTTTACCTTGTGAGATTAAGACCTTAACTCACATGGCTAACCTGAGCTCTTGTTTTGGATATATTTATGCTGGGGAAGGAGCACTTATAGCGTTGAGAGACTTGTTTATAACAATCCTAAACAGAGAGAACGGTTGACTATGAAAAAATGAAATGGCGGCGACCTTTTCTAGCTATAAACGTCACTGCCTAAAGGAACTACAAAAAAAAATAGCCAAATGGATTTAAGTACAGGCGTTAAATATAGGACAAAGGATGATCTAGACAGCTTAGAGGTGTATATTTATAAAGGTCATTTTGGGGAGTGGCAAGTTGTGGTGGGGAGGATATCAGTATGACAGCCCTTCAACCAAATATCAACAAACTACCCCAGGCCGCCATATTCGGGACAGTTTGACAGCTGTTCTCAATTCAATCTCTCCACATTCATCTCTCTTATCGTTCCTCAAATGCTGCCTCTATACTGTTATTATCTACATATGTAAAAATAACATATAGCCCTATAATGTAAACCAACTAAATTCGAATTAATATTTTTTTTATTTATTTAAATCGTTAAACATTACATTTATTGGATCACATATTTTATTTGGGATTCAAATAAGATATGAATATCTCTTTGTATACACAAAGACTATGCATATGTTTTCGTTGCATTAACAATATTGACTAGTCATACAAAAACCTAACATACATATATTTCTATAATTGACATATCATTTTTTTTTTTAAATTCATCTCAAACAAGGAACAACCAAAATATAGTCACGATATCCTGAAACAAGGTATACATATTTATTTCTATATTGAATACATATCTATTGAATGGGGGAAGGCTCCGCTGTTACAGGTATAGAAAATGGAGGTCATTTCAAAATAAGTGTTAGTGCAATTATTTTAAGAAAACGGAATTATTCATAATTATATTACTATAGAAATCGGTTGTACAGTTGATTTAATGGTGAGAACTTCTCTAGACGAATTTTGTATATATTGTGCATTGCAAGTCACTGTATAATTAAGAAAGAAGAAGAAAGTGAGAGGAGATAGATTTTGGAGTTACTCCAGTTATTTATGGAATATGAATTTCAATATTCTATGAACTCCGTCCACTCTCTCCCGGTCTAAATCGTCTTTCACAACTTGTCAGCATGGACATGAAAACTGGAATGAAAGTTGTAGTCACTACTGAGGGATGGCTGTCAAACAACTCTGACCTCGAGGAAATCAGCTATCGAGGTTGTGGTCAGGACGCTATTGAAAAATGTTTTCAGATATCTATCGATCCTAGCCAGGAGAAAACGAAAATGAGGACCAACTACCTATTATATTGTCACATCTGTCAATGAAGACCGTCGTCACTGGCTTATGGTCGAGTACAGCTGGCTAGCGCTTTCGATGCAAAAGCACCATCTTCAAGCCGTTAGAGTTGTACTGAGTTAGTTGTGCGTTGGTCAGTAGGTTTTATACGTCTGTTCACCGTCTTAGCTACATAAACGAACAGCTCAGACATAATATTTAGACTACTACAACTACTTAAACGAAATACGCCAACTGACGGACACGTACGAATACTAAAAGCCGAAGCGACTACGAACATAGATCCAGATTCTATTTCAATTACGAAAAAGTCCGTCACGCAGGGGCCGCGTAAACTAAGCAGATTTCCCACGTGAAGTTTTACAATATAGAAATCTGCCTAATAACAGCTGTAGTAGTAAGAAACCCCTAAACCTATTCACGAGGGACAGGACCTATTCCTAACCTATTCAGGAGTTACAGAAACGGGCGCCAGAGCTCTCGGCGGAAAGGCCGAACATAGCCGACCAAACGCAGAATACAAATGCAAATATCTTGGTTAATATTCAAGATACAGAATAAAAGTGTAGAACAATATTTTTAGTAAATGTAATTTGCAATAGGATTTTTTCTATACAATTTTTGGATCCGACGGAGATATTTCGACTTTTCGAAAATTCTCCACTCTAATCACCCCCTCCCCCTTGTCCGATTTCAGCCGTTAACGAACTTGATCTTTCTTTTTACATAAAACGATTAAATTCCGAGTTTGGTAACGATCAAACAAAAATTGCGACCGCTAGAGCGGTAACAGACAAATATATACTTAGATAGATATATATATATATATATATATATATATATATATATATATATATACAGTTTTGAACGGACTTCATTTTCGTCATCTACTAGGTAGGATCGCTGGACATTTGAAGAAAAATGTCGAAAATTCCGTCATGAGTACAACCTCAATAGATGATTTCCCATAAGGGAAATCTGCTAATTCAACCGTGACTTATTACCCAGATAACCGTGCAACATTTCACCTAACCTGTACTCACACACAAGCAACCATACCAGACCTAAACACAAACAACACACTAAAAGCTTAAACAACCTAATGCGGATAGGGGACAATTTGCCTGGACACAAGCCATAACCTCCCTTCGTTTGACTAATGCATGTAAACAGTTGCAGACTAAAACTTTAACAACCTAAAACGGTGAACAGACATAAAACCCACTGACCAACGGACAACTAACTCAGTACAACTCACGACGGCTTCAAGATGATGCCTTGGCATCGAAAGCGCTTGCCAACTGTATTCCACCATCAGCCTGGGACGACAGTCTTTACTGGCAGATATGACAACAGTATCATCTATACTAGTGATTCCAACCTTTATTTGATTTACCTATTAGGTATATGTTTATAAACTCGTCTTAAACGCTCTAGCGGGCGATATTTCGTTTCCATATTGGATAATTAAACGATTTATGTAAAACTTAAGATCAAGTTCGTTAATTACTATAATTGGCTCAGAGGAAGGGGGTTTAGAGGGGGTTATCTGAAGTTTAAAATATCTCCTTTATATTTAACCGCACCGAAAAAATGTATAGAACAAATCTTATTGCAAATATAATGTCCTTTAACAGTTGTTATATACGTTTATTAGCTATATAGATCATCAATCGAGATGTTTACATAAAATATCTATATATGATGAGAACAGAACAGCTATGTGTCATACCAGCGCGTGGAATATCTCCATAGTTTATGAAGCTCCTCCGTGACGGACTTTTTCCACTCTTGCCTTTATTGATGTGAACGGAATTTTCCTTATGATGACTTTATTGCTGGATGCTATCATTCAGAAGTCAACGAGAAACCACTGGATGTCCTTGTAAATCTCTTATTCCCTTATTCTTTCCATGGACATGTGTGTGTGCTCACGTATGTGCGCGCACACATATGTGCAAGTGATCTCCCCAAGCCGGAGTCGCCCCAGGAAGGTATGAGTAATGTTGAATCGATAAGTGGTCTTCAATCACTCTATTAATTAACAGTCCATGTAGCCAGAGAGTAAATTATGATCAAAGTTTCGTAGGTCGATTGTAAGAAGACGTCATTTAATACGGAGATTGAGTGTTAAAAAAATGCCCCTTCTCATGTATTAATACAATTGTTTATTTAACAATTGGCAAAAAAAGAAAAAGCAAATGAATCCTTTCAATGGTCCATTACGGTAATTAAATTTCTGTATTGAATGCTCACTTTACTCGAGTTGGGACTATATTGCAATTGAATTGGAAACAGAATTGCTGATAGCGGAAGATCAAAGCAGACCAGAGTGTCTGTTTCATTTCAATATCAGCTGTCAGCTATAGGCCTAATTAGAGGTAGCACTCTGTCGGCTGTTATAAATATAGTGACACCTTTGGAAGAATAAATATTGTTGGTCCATTTCAAACTATGTTTTACAGACCTTGTCTTTTGAAAATGTTGAAACTAAATTATTTATTTTTTTTTTTTAAATAGAACGTTTATATGAGAAAGATGGCTGAGTTATCCGTGTGAGTCAAGGCGCTGGTCTTAATTCACTTTGAATCTTCAATATTTAATGACGGACACACTAAATAAAAGTCCGTCACGCAGGTGCTGCGTTAACTAAATTGATTTCCCACGTACGCTACTTATTTGCATTTATCTCGAAACGTAAAATTTCAGTAAGAAAATTATTTGGTATTCGGGTTTCAAATAAAGTGTTTCATAATATAACAACTTGTTCTTAATATGACAGGAGAAGTAGTTGATTTACTGAAGGCCGAAAACTAAAAAATGCTCTGTTAATACTAAAGATATAGAGTAAATTTATGTAACAACATTTATAGTACATTTTATTTCCAATAAAACTGTTTCTATACAATTTCTCGATCCGAAGTATAATAACGGGAATATTTTGAATTTTCGTGATTTTTCCCCTCTCTGAACCCCCTTCCAACGACCTCGACCTTTAAGTTTTGTATGACACCATTATATTTGGTCATGATCAAATAAGAATTCGGACCGCTTGCGAGGTAACAGGCAAGTATATATATATATATATATATATATATATATATATATATATATATATATATTATTAGAATAACAATATACATAGTTTAAAATGCACCAAACCAGTGTTTGGATTACACAGTTTAAAGCTAAGAGCATCATCAAGTTTTCGTGCATTTCTTCTTTCAAAGTAATTCCTATAATTACAACTTCTAGAATCGTGTTACCTCTAAGCAGGCTCTAAAATTGTAACAAAGAACTCTCTTCTTCATCCGTGAGTATCTGTGACTCTGAATAGTTGAACATTAAACCATATATAAAGGGAATACTTCGTAAAGCCTGTTACTTATTCGAATAGATATTAGTGGCTTTGAGTAGTGTTTTCTGATCAAATAGGGCCTTTATTTCTTTAGGCCAGTAATGGGGAGGGTCGAAAAGGCTAAAGGTCGAAAAGTAAAGGCTGCCTAAGTGGCTAAAGGCTGTCCTTGACTATCCTATTGGCTAGGAGCACTGTCCCTACAGATAGAATTGAAAGGATCTAGCCAACCGGAGTCATTCGCTCTCCCTACATCAGATATACTCATCCATCTCTCTCTCTCTCTCTCTCTCTCTCTCTCTCTCTCTCTCTCTCTCTCTCTCTCTCTCTCTCTCTCTCTCTCTCTCTCTCTCTCTCTCTCTCTCTCTCTCTCTCTCTCTCTCTCTCTCTCTCTCTCTCTCTCTCTCTCTCTCTCTCTCTCTCTCTCTCTCTCTCTCTCTCCCTCTCTCTCTCTCTCTCTCTCTCCCTCTCTCCCTCTCCTCTCTCTCTCCCTCTCTCTCCCCCCCTCGCCCCCCCCCCTCTCTCCCCCACTCTCTCTCTCTCCCCTCTCTCTCTCTCTCCTCTCTGTCTCCCCCTCACCCTCTCTCCCCCCTCTCCCTCTCTCCCCCTTCTCCCTCTCTCTCTCTCTCTCTCTCTCTCTCTCTCACTCTCTCTCCCTCTCCCTCTCCCCTCTCTCTCCCCCCCCTTCTCTCTCTCCCTCTTTCCCTCCTCTCCCTCCCCTCTCCACGCTCCTCTCTCTCTCTCTCTCTCTCTCTCTCTCTCTCTCTCTCTCTCTCTCTCTCTCCCTCTCTCTCCCCCTCTCCCTCTCTCTCACACACACACACACTTTCTAATTGTTTTTTTTAATTATATACTTTTTAAAATACACCAATCAGAACTTATGAATTATAACATGAGTAGGACATGAAGACAATTCTATTAGTTCTAAACATGAATCATTTTTATTGTTCATTACTTGACGACAATCTTACACCCATAGACTAAACGATGTTCAAGGGGCCTTGATTATTAACATGGATACTTTTTAAAACAGATATACGAAATGGAAAACATATAATAATTTTGGGCATTTATCCATGTGAATGCTATATTCAACAAATGAGATATAATTAACATTCATAACATAATTAACAAAAACGAAATTTCGAGATACTTATTATTATCCTAATAGTGAACTTCTGACAGTACAAGAATACTATATTTTTTAAGGAAAATTCAATAGCTAGGATTGTCAGAAGAAAACGATATTATAATTGAAAATTGTTTTCACACCCCATTCAACAGTATTACTTTGGGGTCAAATAGTAATAATATTCATACACCCAAAATAGTAGTAACACACACACACACACACACATTCATCATTTTTATTATAATTACTATAATAGTTGGTTATACATGGAAACTATTTGGTTTTTTCCTAACTAGTTAATTCTCTTTGTTCAAAAAACTAATGGCAAGAGGATTATTAAGACTGCCACAAAAGATAAGAAAGCCTCAGTTTCTTTAATTAAGAAGAGTGGTCTAAATTGATTAATTAGCAACTCACTTCTAATTTAAAAATCTCTCAAATCCACAACAATGATCTCCGATTGACCGATCCTCTTTATTCGAAGGAGAAAAAAAAATACGAGAATTGTTTCTTCCTTTGAATTATTCCAGGGATGACAAATGCTACCATTTATATTTATTTAAGAATATTGAGGGAGCATACTTAATATAATTACGCAAACTTTAATACTTAAATTTTTCTGATCTTTCATTTATGTAATTTTTATTTTCGAGCTTTCGCAGCGAGGCGATATTGCCCATCAAAAAAACAAAAAAAAACAATATATATAATAAACAAAATACAAAAATGAAAACAATAACAAGAAAAAATTAAACAATTCAAACTAAGAACGCAAACAAATAACAAAACGCTACTAGATAACAGAACGCAACTAAATAAAACTCAACGAATACTAACAGAACGCAATCAAATAATAAAACTCAATTAAATAACAGAACGCAATCAAATAACAAAAAGTAACTAAATAACAGAACGCAACCAAGTAACAAAACGCAACCAAAGAGACAAAAAAGCACGAAACAAAAAATAAAAAAAAGTGAACAAAAACAAAACATTAAATTCAAAAACAAAAAATCATGTTAGGAAACTAGATAATTAAAAACTATAAAGATTAATAAAATTACGTAAACAATTATATACCTTCAATGGTTAAAAACAAAACTAAAATTTAAAAAATAAAAATTAGTATGTGAGTATCAAAAAAAGTCAATTTGTGAGTATATGTTAATGTCATGTAAATGTTGGAGTATTAAGGGAATGTGTGGGCTACCTTCAGTAAGTAAGTCGTGTAGGTCATGAGGGATCTTTAGATGCTCACGTCTTTTGCAGTCTGTTAGTATGTTCTTTTAAATACATAATTAAATGAAAAATAAATTTCATTCTTTATTAAAACTGATTAAAAGAACACCGGGATATAATAAGTTTAAAAATCATAAACTTTTTTAATTTGGTATTCCAAAACACCTCCTTATATTAATTAATTAATCTTTGTTCATCCGTAGGTTTTTAAATAAAACGTCTAACATCTAACCTCTGAAAAATAGTATGGCAATGTTAATTACATAGGACTAATCTTATTAGTTGTACAATACAAACAGACCAAACTTACCTCTAATTATAAGATTACTCATTATGGTTCATGAGCAAATGTTTTTGGCAGTGACTGAAATTTTCACCAAATTTCTCTTAATGACGCTTTGGATTTGACGCGATTTTGGAAACATTTCCTCAAATGTTCATCGATCCTACCTAAAAGATGATCCAAAATGAGGTCCAATCAATGTTATTTATGTATTCATATTAGTGGCCGTAATCGAACTGGAGAGAGGGGAGGATAATAAGTTCAAGATATTTCCCTTATTATCTTGTTGTGAATTTGATTTTCATAAATTTCGTTTAGATCAACCGAGATACTTCCATTTTTATAGTTCTAAGCCACCAGTAAACTATTATCAACATCGAATTCAACAGACCTTTACTACATGAGACACATGATCTGTAAACGAAAATGTTTATTTGATCAATACTCGATATTTAATCATTTCATGCAACTATAAAGGTTATACCTCGTTAACTGCTAAAATCTGTAGAGAGAAAGAGGCGAGTGGGGAAACTTCAAAATCTCAGTTATTATAAAATCAATATTTTTAAACATTTTTTTTTTTTTCATTTAAGCCTCTACAACAATTTTTTGTGACTCGATTATTAAGCGAGTTATTTTTAGCAGATTTCCCGTAAAGGAAATCAGCTATTGAGGTCGTACTCATGACGCGAGTTTCGAAAAATTTCTTCAAATGTCCATCGATCCTAACCCAGGAGATGACGAAAATGGTCCGTTCAAAATTATATCTATCTATACTGCTCAAAAATGAATAGGGATATTGGTTATTTTTTTCTTACCCTATTAATTTTGATTAAATCCACCTTAATTAAATTACTTTTTATGTGGGGGAAAAACAATAATTTCTAATAAATATTAATGATATTTATAATCTAAAAAAAAAAATGCTAGGCCCAATAAATATCTCAAACAGCCAATATCCCTATTCACTTTTGAGCAGTATATTTATCTATCTATCTCTCTATATATATATATATATATATATATATATATATATATATATATATATATATATATAGAGAGAGAGAGAGAGAGAGATTTGTCTGTTAACGCTCTAGCAGTCGAAATGCTTGTTTGATCGTTACCAAACTAGGAATTTAATCGTTTTACGGAAAAAGAAAGATCAGGTTCGTTAATAGCTGAAAACGGACTAGTGGGAGGGGGGGGTTTAGAGGGAGGATTTTTGAAAATACGAAATATCTCCGTTATTATGCGTCGGATCGAAAAATTGTATAGAATCAATCTTATTGCAAATTAAATTTACTATAAATATTGTTCTATACATTTATTTTGTATCTTGAATATTAACCAAGATATTTGCATTTGTATTCTGTGTGTGGTCGGCAGGAGTCGGCTATGTTCGATACTTTCCACCGAGAGCTCTAGCGGCCGTTTCCGTAACTGCTCGTCCCTCGTGAATAGGTTTAGAGATCCCTTACTACTACAGATGTTAATGGGCAGAGTTCTCTACTGTAAAACTTCACTTGGGAAATCTGCTTAGTTAATGCAGCCCTGCGTGACGGACTTTTATTATTTCTTTGTTTTCAGGCTTCTGTAAACCCCCACTTTTACTAAACAAATTTTTAATTTCTGTAACTGAATCACTGAAGATCTCATGTCCATCGTAGATTTGAATTTCTGTTTACATAGATTTCTTAGTAATAAAGCATAGTAGGTTGTGAGTAAAGAATAGATCACCAGTCTGGCATTACAACACGGAAGAAATGTGTTAAGTTTACGCCTTCTGCTTGACTCAATTATTTTCTTTATCTCCTGTCTATTGACCTTCTGAAACTAATGAACGAGATATTTTGAAATGAAACAACTTGGCTGTTTACATGTGCCAGGTAGAATTTATAGACTTAATAGTTGGTAACATATTGCTAACGCTATTTGTTCCTTTGTAATGTTATCATGCAAATGATAAAAGCTATGTTTAACCGCTTCCAATGGCGGTCTCGCGTGAAATGTCAAATCGGTTGACCTAATGGATGGTATGAAGAGCTCTTCTATTTTCAGAAGTTAGTTGATGTTGTGCATGTTGTTGGTAAGCACAAATTACGGTTCAACATATATGAGTTGCGGAATAGAACTCAAGAAATCTACAAAAAAAATATGATGTATAATAGTAAGAAAAGTCCATCTCGCAAATACCGCGTGAGCAAAATTCCACTTGCTGGAATGAAGAGGATCGATTCCCTATTTCAACCGTAATACGAATCACTTACCCTATGAGCGCATGCAAGAAGCTCTGAAGATGGAGACATGTCTTCGAAAGCGCTTACCTCTGAAATAAAAAACTTGTGAAGAATTGGACATCTTTTTCTCTCTCCAAGTGCACAATATTCTTCGCTTACTACAACACTGCGGTGAAAAGTCTTAAATTTCATCTAAACCTGAGATGTTTAGTCACCAAGATTCGCAGAGGTTTATGGGAAAAAGTGCATATAAGAGGTGTCCCAAGTTCCCGTTCCACCTCTCTTAAAATCTCCAATTATTTTAATACAAGGCTGAGATTTGTTGTTCCATAATGGGGACCCCTGAAGAATCCTTTCCGTCCATATTCAACCTCATAACCTTCTCCAGTACTTCTCCAGCGACCATAACTTTAGAATTTCCGATGGAAAGCCATACTTTGTATGACGGCAGGTAGATTGTAAAAATCGAATTCTAAAACGAGTTTATATCGATAAATGTTTTGATTTGACACATACTTTAGTCGTAAAATGCACAATTCTTTATTTCAGAAACGGCTCGTTTTATTGAAAATGAACGTATTTAAATGCAACAACGTTTTTGTTATTGTTGATGTTTTTTGAAGTAAAGATTTTTTTTGGGATTTATTCAAAAATGCTTTTACGTTATTTTGTTATAATTTTCTTGGCTACAACTTTTATGTTGTAGGAAAAAATGGGAGGGAATATAACTAATTTCGCTAATAATCTAGCGACAGCATAATGCATCGACTTAAAATTCTAGAAAATAACTTGGACAAAAAAATTGGTTTCATTATGCTTTTTGATAAGGTAGTCATATTTAACACTTACTAGTTAGGATCGACGGATTTTAAGAAATTTTCAAAAAGCGCTTCATGAGTATAACCTCAATAGGTGATTTCCCTCAGGGGAAATATGGTAATAAGGGATTCAGTGCAGTAATAATATCAGGATGGTGGAAGCTACAGGAATATCTTAACAGCCACCAGCTTCTCCGTTCGTCTGGATTGCCCTAGTTTGGAGAAATTACAACAAATGTCATTGAAATTTACACAAGTGGCCATAAGACGGCGCAAAGTCAACATTTAAAATAAACTAGTTTTACTAGCGGTTCTCACTATTGGAGTACAAACACTCTCTTTCTTAACATGAACTACTATTCGTATAGTTTTCTAATTTGAAAAGCAGAATAAAGTTTATAAATAAAAAAAGAGGATAAGAGAAAACAATTATAAATACTGAAAAGTAAAAGGAAAGAAGAAAAAAATCAATTGATATTAAAACGAAGCCTCTAATTCTATAACAAGATTATATTTTATAAATTCATTTAAAAAATGCTCTGGTAAAAAATAAGAAAAATCCTAGTCGGACAATAGGGAGAGTGAAGAGTGGCCACCAACCACTCCACAATCCATTGTTATACGATCCTTTTGTCAGTGTCTTTTATCTCATAATTTCAGTTCAGCATTCGAATACGCCAGCGCGCTTTCTCTTCGCATTTAAAATATTACATCACAGACCAGGGTCAGACATTTTACTGTTCTACGAAATATCTCTAATGGAAATATTGAAGGATAATTTTAATCAGATAAAGTTGGTACTCCATTATAACAATGAATTTCATTTGCATGCAGTCCACAGATTCACAATCGAACAAAAACCACATTACTTTATTGTAGATACTATATTATAATAGAAAGCTGCTCACTCCCCCTTCACATTTTACTCCATTTTACAAATTTGTAATTATTTAGCAAAAACCCTCACTGTGAGGTAAAGTTATAAGAACAAACCCAACTAGTAAACAAACAAGAAGGTCCTAATGAGCTCAGATAAAATAGGCAAAGTACAAATGGATATATATATATATATATATATATATATATATATATATAATATATATATATATATATATATATATATATATAATACAAAATTTTGTATTTAATCAGTGTATTCTCTGGAGCACTTACTCTGAGAGTAACGGCAGTGAAGTATAAAATGAAAAGGAAGAAGGACAAGATCTGAAGGAATATCTCCAACTCAGCGAACTGGGCAGGCTGGAAATATAAGTGCTGAAATTCGGAGATAGATGACTTCGTAATGCCGAGGGTAGCGGATTCTCACGGAACGAGAGAGAAAGTCCGTCACATCAAGAAACCAAAATTCGGGAGCACATGAGGTACAAAAAACAGCCCATCTGGGTTATTTATACTAGCGGGCAATAGAATAACGGGCAGAGAGTGTGTCCGCTAAAGAAGAAGGGGAGGAGCAGGAAATCCTACATCCATAAAACCTATTAATCTGTACAACAGTTAAGAAGGAAGTAATTGATCTCCCCTTGGAAATAATTATCATACATAATAATAAAAATAAATACTTTAATTGAAGTGAAAATAACAAACGCCTACATTTCTGGATGGACCTGGATCTCATCACTGGCTTCAGCTAATCACCTCGGACCTCACTCTAATTATTAAATTTTTTCATATCCCCCCTCTTATCCACTCAATTAAGCCATCTTATCCACGTTCTAAATGAGTACATTTTTTTTTCTTCTGGAAGATTAGTACAACATTTTCTTTGGTTGCACGTATATTCATTAAACAAACATCTTGGCGTAGATGTCAGATTCTCTATTCGAGTGCATTAGATCAGAGATGCCACTGCTACCTGTTCTGCACCAGAACTTCTTCCCCTTAGGAACTCTACCAACCATAACCCACGGAGTTCTTGTCCTTCATATCCTTTGTGAGAGAGCACGTGTCGCTCATATAAGAATCGGATCTTTAAGCATTGCTGATGAATTTCATCACCACAAACAAGAGGCAAAAAACGAATCAGAGTTTCATAGGCACTGTGGTTAAAAATTATTCAGAGATAAGCCCTCTGTGGAAAAGGAGCCGTTCAAGGGACAATAAAAATGAACACAGTTAAAAGGCTTCAGTTTTGTTGTTTCTACAGTGGCTGTAGAATCACCTGAGAATGGACCTGCAGAGGAACGAGAATCTAAAAGTTAAGAAGTTTCTGGACGATATAAATTCAAAAGATTGATCAGCCTGACCATTACATAATTTTGATTGAACCCTAAACGAACTGATGGATAATTGAACTCGACCAACTTAACGAGTTTCTTATCCACTAGCAACATCCAATTGCCGGGAGAATGCAGTTCTCTGAATTCAATGGTGCTCATTGAAGCAGGTCAATTCGAAATGCTGTTTCTTCATGATAAAGAGAGCACATAAGAGACGTCAGACTGCTATAACACTATAAAAAAATATTCTGACTCGCCACTTTCTGCACCAGCGGTCTTCTCGTCCAAGCTAATTTTTGGCTACTTCTCGATTGCATATTTAGGCTATTTAGTAGTCATCGCCACTACTGTTCGGGACTAAAATGGGTAAATGTATCATTTTGAGCGTACCTCAATATTGTCCTCTAGTGGAAAATTGAAAAGTAATTTGTCGAAACTGGCTTCACAAAGGTAACTTCAGAAGCTGATTTCTCATGAGGGCCATCTGCCGAATTCGATCTGAACTATCGTCACAGAATAAACCCATCATCTCCACTCAATGATTTCACAGTGACAAACTGATGATGCTTAAGCCTTACAGAGAACCTTCACAAGACAGAAGGCGAAGGACAGTTAGTAATCAATCATGAAGGGATTTAGTAGGCCTCAAGCCAACTTTATGACAAGGCGGAACCTCTTTTATCTCCAGGAAGAAGGGAGTTTGTTCCTCTTCCTTCTTCAATCTCGTATTTCCGGCATTCCTTAATAATGCCGTGACAATTTTAATCCGTTTTATCTGCACTAATAAATGAATATTTATACTTCACTAATCGTCTCTGTACAGAAATGTTACAGAGAACGAAGAGCAGTTGAGCCATTGGGACCTGTGACATGGCTTTGTTTGATTGTTTGAAGTCAACCTCCAGTATTCCCTGGAGTGTTAGGGCGACTTTAGAGACACCATTATTCAAGTAGCTACTCGATTGCTTCACCATGGCAAAGGATGTCCTTATATCGCCGATGTACGAGTGGTTTAGTGCCTGACATCATATGACAGAACCCAAGCAAGATTGAGGATGGCCAATACAATACCAATACCTTAATAGGTGGGCGCAAAATTAGTTCACCAATTCACTACCTGAGCACGCTAGGGTCGCTGAGCTTGGCGAGTCGTACAAGGTTAGTGAGCCAATGACGTTGGTGTATTGGACTTTCCTCAAACCCCGTCAATAGGCAAGCTGGCCGCTTGGAATTTAACCAATAATTATTAATTATGTGCAAGTTCATCTGAAGAGACTTCATGGAATTTTGAGCTTATTCGGAGTTTGGAGAAAGTCCTTCACGCAGGGGCTGCTAAGCAGATTTGTCCAAGAGCTGGTATAACACACTTGTGATCTCATCTCACCACGACTTCTCTATTTATATGTAAAAACCGATGGATATAAAGAAGGGGGGGGGGGGTTACTGAAGGTAGAAACCAAAGCACGCATAACTCGTTTATTACTTGAGTTACCAAAAAATGTATAGACCAACAATTGCAGAAAATCAAAAACTTTAACATGATTTGTTCTATAAAATGTTATGATTGAATTTTCGAATCCCTTCCCCTTTATAACCCCAATATTCCATGTCCGATTATTGTCAGTAACAAATATGATACTTAGTTTGGCCTGAAACGCTTAAATGCCCGAGTATGGTACAGATCAAATAAACATTTTCGAAACAAGAACGTAAAATCTTGATTGGTAAAGTCATCACACAAAGAATTTGTATGTGTCTCACATAGCAATAGTTCAATAAAAACCATATTTGGAATGAAGTGTTTCATGATATAACAGCTTAACCCTTTAACGGGCAGAACATGAATTTTGAAGGATTATTTTTTTCTAACTCTTTTTTGTATTTACTAAGGTCTAAATAAAGGGGAAATTATGAGAAAATAATTAACTTTACATTATTGTAAATTCTAGGCATGCGTAACCTGGAGGGCACATTGCCCATTTACCGGAAAACAAGGGCTGTGCCCAGAAGGTAACATTGCCTGTTAACCGGAAAACAAGGGCTGTACCCTGGAGGAAACATTGCCTGTTTACGGGATGGATATAATAAAAACTACTAGGTATAATAAAAAGTAAAAAAAAGGTATCAGAACATGTTTTTATTTATAATTTTGTTAAAGCTGACAAAAAAATATTAAAATTTAACAAAATGACTTCAACATTTGGAACTTGGTTGGTGGAAGAATGAAAAACAATTTCTGTCTGTCTTGAGACATAAGCAAACTTTGCATTTACTGCATTGCCAATTCGTACGGCCTTCTCGGCACATTCTGCATCTTCCTTTTGACGTAGATTCAGGAATGTGGGCAACCATATCGAACCTTATGGAGTTGGGGATTGAGTGCTTCGGCTCTTGCTTCCTTTTACATTCCGTCTTCCTGGTTTTTGGTGGAGTAGTCTTACCAGTTTTCTTTTGCCTTGTTTGGAAGATGATGTGATCAATCAAATCCTCATTGAACAACTGCAAGAAATATTCAATGGGTTCTCGAATCGAGGGTTTCTTAGACAATGTGGCATTAGATGTTAAAGCAGCTCGAATCATTTCAGTAACCTCATGAAGGAATGGAACGTCCCGTTGCCAGTTGAATGTTTCACGTTTGTTGGTCATCTTTTTTGTGAGACGTCCTCGCCTGGACCTATTCTTTGGTTTAAATCCTTTTTTCGGCTTAGCGGCATTCCTGTGAACTATCTTCTTATTTGACCCATATTGTGTGCTGGTTCCTGGCTGAAGATTATTTGTTTTTGATAGCCCATGGATGTAGTCAGGGTTGTGATGAGGTGCAGATTCAGAAATGTTTAATTCTTCACCCCCTTCACCGTCCAAGGGCATGTCAACTTCCTCACTGACTGGTTGCCTGGTAGAACTAGTAGAATGTAACTCCTGCCCGACATCATTGAAATCTTCCTGAAGATAGTCAAAAAAATCTACAATTCCTGCTTCAAGCTGTTCCTCACTGTCTACTTCATCGCTACTATCATTTTCAAGGTCAGAAGGGATATTGCATTTAGGTAGAAGGGCCAGGGTCTTGTGAGCACGAGACTTCTACAGGGTGGGGGGGGGAGTGCTGTGGAGGGGAAAATTAATAAAAGAATCATAAAACTATTATGAATGTATAAATTGATATATATTGGTTCTTTCTCAGGATAATAAACCATAAATACCTATTATATGAGAAATAACTATAATGAATCATGTGCACTAGAGGTAACGTTGCCTGATTTTCAAAGAAATTCTCTGGAAAAGGAGTCTTTTCAAAATTACTGGCAAACGGGCAACGTGACCTCCAGGACACCAAGCTAAAATCAAGCAATATGCTCTAAATAACAACTAACTAGTCAAAATGAATGCATGAATAAAAAATATAGAACCTAATAAACACAATGAAAGATCAAACAATACGAAATATAATGTATAAATAACTATAATCAATCAGTGAACTTACCGGCATCATGCCTTTGTTGATCCACTGGAGAACTACATAATCTTCCCCAATTCTTGCCATATTTTCCCGCTTAAATTTACACTGAGGTTATTGTAAACCAGTGACAATGAAGTAGAAGGATTATAGAAAGATTTGTGACATCACAGTTTTTTTTTTTTTCATAATAGCCTTTTTTCAGGATTATTCAAAAAGTAGGGTGACTTGGAGGTAACGTTGCCCGTTAAAGGGTTAATATGACATGAGTAGGAGTCGAAAACTAAAACAAAATACAAATATCTCGGTTAATAATCAAGATAGTGAAAAATTGCACATAACAACATTTAAAGAATTTTTAATTTTCAATAAGGTTTTTTCTATACACTTTTCGATCCGGCTTATAATAAAGAAGATATTTCGAATTTAGTAAACCACTATTTCTATTTCTATTTAGAAACGAAACTATAGGTAAGATGGGATCACTATAAGGGCATTTCCTGTATATTAAAGGGATTGATGATTATTGCGTAGGAATTTTCTTTTATCACTTTTTAATATGCCTGAAGCTATTTAATAGTCCACCACGCAAGGGCTGTGTAAACAAAGCAGATTTCCTTCATGCCAACTATTGATCGCATCTCACTTTATATACTTTGTTCCAAAAAAAAAAATCCTGTGAGTAGAAGTGTGAGTTTATTGAAAGATGAAAACATTGACAACGACTGAATAACGCGCTAAATATTTGAGCTACGAAAAAATGTATAGTACATTCACATAAACATTTTCCATCCGTCATATTATAATAGAGATATTTCAAATTTTCAACTTACCACTCCCTCTATTTTAACCCCCGCTACATTAAACCCCCACTTTTCTAGGTCCAATTTCAGCAATTGACGGGTTTTCTGCAAAAAGGAGGTAGCTCCATCCCATAGCTGTGGGAGTTATAAACACTTTCTTGTGACAAAAAGTGACCCTCTTTTATTTGGTACAAAAAGGATGCAGCTTCAATCGTTATGATATTATTTCCGTTATAATGATGTTATTTTCGTATTTTATGTTATTCGTTATAATGATGTTATTTTCTATTTGTAAACTCAATAATTTTGCTGTACTTTATTTCCAGTTTTCTTTGAATAAAAAATACATAATAATAGTACCTTTTTCCAAGACATAACATATTCCTCTATTCGTCATATTCCATTCTTTTGGGCCAAAAAAGAGGTAGCTCCAAGGATCATCCACGGACCACCAACATTTGGATGATATTTTTTGAATGAAAATACTGTTATAATATGTAAACACCATAATTGAAAGTAAGCAAAAACAATATTCTTACATAGCTTAAAATTTGAATTTATTAAACGTGGAGGTTTACTGAAGGCTGAAAACTAAAAAAGTCTTAATATTCGTGATAGAGAAAAAAAAATTATATTAAAATTATAGGAAATACAATTTTCAATAAGATTGGTTAACGTACAATACCGGAGGTGTTTCAAAATTTTCAGAATTTAGCCTCTAAGCCCCCCTTCTCCCAGAGCCCAGAATTCAGCATTTAAGGTTTAAATATGTAGTTTATAAACTCAGTAGCTAATTAAGGGAAATCTAATAGTAAATGATTTTTATGCACTCACCTATGGCGGCATAATGAGTTTTTCATTGGACGCCGGAGGAGAGACTGGTAGCCATTGGTTCGGATAAGACGGTCATTAGTTTAAAGGATTGGTGTATTACATGGGCCATTTTGTAGAAGGATAGCCCATCTACTCCTGAATAGCCTCCCTTACACAGCCTTCTAGATAAAGCCCTTCACAGGACCTGGATTAAAAATTAATTTGAGATAAGAAGGAAACAGTTTTGAATTATGGATGTTATAAAGGTTTATTCTGTGTTCCGCATTCGCCTCCAATTTTCTCTTTTAATATTTTTCTGTATCTAAGTTCTTTCGGGGGAAGGGGAGAAAAATACTTAACAAATATCTACAAACATTTTAATCAAATACATTTATGAAAATTTAAGTAAGACTGAAAATTATATATGAAATTTACAATCTCCTTATTGACAACATTTTTCAAGTTATGTAAATGAAAAACATTTACATTTTTGTTTTCTTCAATTTTCTGCTGGTTAACGAATCATGTTATCAAGAACACAGTTTTGTGGCTCCTCACAGTATACTGTGTTCTTCATAACCTGATATGTAAATGGGACTGAAATTGTTCAAGATTATTGAAACATTTTAATTTAGTTCAATTAGCCAGCAGACATGAAATCTTAATGATAATGAATAACTATTATGGATTGAACTTATTTGAAATACTTAATCATTGGATAGTTTTGCTAATGAATTGCAATATTAAATCTATAATGAATTAAAAATAATTTATTTTTTAGTAAATTAATGAGAGTTCAGTGTTTATATTGGCATGACTCTTCTACACTTGATTTAGATTGAACGTTATAGATGTTAATAGGTCATACATTTTAGGTTCACTTTCTGTGAAAATTAATAAAGAAAACTTTTTCCTTTTTAGAAATGGGTGGTAACCTGTAAATATATTTTTATTAGTAATATAATACAAAAGAATTGGAATATGGCGTATTAAAATTCCAATGTTTACTAATGAAAATTGAATTTAATTTATTTAGTAATCATAATCACATTTTCTTATTATTTGCTGTTATTTGTTTTTTTCTTTCTCGCAACTCAAATTAAAAGCGAGTTGTTCATACTTTCTTGTTTCAAGTCTTCATTAAACGCTCTTTTACACTCATAGGAGTTTTACATAGAAGTAGAGAATATGCAATGAGATGAGATAACCCCTGCGTAATAGCACTACGTGGGAAATCTGCTAAGTTTACTCAGCCCCCGTGAGACAGACTTTTTGGTATGTTCATCCTTTTTTACTGATGTACGTACTCCGTTTAGCTTAGCGAGTTAAAGCTTTGCACGAATTTGGCAAACCTCCGATTCTTGGAGCTTGGAATTTATTTAGAGAATAACTCATTAAATAAATATCATTAACCACATCCTGGCTATAAGAGGGTGTCATCCTGCAACATAACCCATCCCAATTAATAACAAAAACCTAAAGTGGAAGTTAAGCGAGAATTTCTGAGCCGTTTGTGGAGTGTGTCTTATATTTCAAAGAACATTTTTTTTTTTTTTTTTGCATAAACAAACAAAAGCATTGGTCTGACAAAATATTTATTTATATACACTTGCTTTGAGATGAGGCGATATTGCTAAGAAAGCCACTTTACAAAGTATCATACAGTTTGGAACAGAGTGATGTAAAATTTTTTTTGGTGGGTGATATGAAACTAATAATGCTTGTTTATTTATTTAAAATTTAAAAACTTTGCATTGCTGGCTTTAGCTTAGTTATATTGTACTGGTGAAATGATAGTGAATAGCAGAGATGGAAGTCCATAGAATAGTAATACAAATTACACGTATACAACATTAAAAAATGTACATTGATTTTAGCAGACTTCCCTTAAGGGAAAGTTGTACTCATAACGCGAATTTTGAAAATTTCCTCAAATGTCCATTGATCCTAACCAGGAGATGACGAAAATGAGGTCCGTTCGAAATTATATATATATATGTATATATATATATATATATATATATATATATATATATATATATATATATATGTTAACGCTCTAGCGGTCGCAGTTTTTGTTTGATCGTTAAGTTGTAACTGAAAGATTTCTCAATATCGTTTGTATTTTGAGTTGGTATTCTGGCAGGTGGAAGTGACTTCTAATGTAGGTAGGATGAAAAAATTGGCTACGCTTCCACTGTAACAATTTATTAAAACTTTAGTGGACTGAGTGGGGTGAAATAAATAGTTCTGTGCACTTTTCAAGTTGTATATTAAAAACAATAAAAACTTCTTGGCATAAAATATTTACAGGTAACAAGTCTAGTAGTTTCACTATTCACTATGGTCCAGTTTGAATAGCCACAACTCAGTCACAGTTAGCACGAGACACTAGATATTTTCTTTCGCATTTCTAATTTTGCACTCGCAATCCGGTTAACTATCTTAACTAACTGAACATATTTTAAAACCATCTGGTATTTTTTATACCGCGTGGTTATCATATTTGATAGCGAACGACTCACGAGTACGTGCGTCGCCGCTACATCACCTCCTCCCAATGACTCAGTCGCGGAAGCGAACAGGAGGACGAATTATTCGGCCCAGACGGGTTCGTTGCTCCTCTGTAGAGTGCTCTTCCGCGGCAGAGTCATTAGAAATTGGTGCAGTAGGTGGTGTAATGTCTGGTGGACTGGAACTGGAGTCCTTGTCGTCCTGCAGCAGGTACGCCGGTTTCAGTCTGTCGATTGTCACTGTCCGAGGTCCTCCAGGCAGCTGGATGCTGAAGGTCTTGTCGGTTCGGCTGAGCACTTCATGTGGCCCGGTGTAAGGTGGAGTCAAAGGGCGATGGACAGTGTCATCTCTGAGGAAGACATGTGTGCAGGTCTGCAGATCGCGATGCACGAATGTCTTCGCAAATGATGGTCTGTATTGCTGCTGGGCGTAGCTGCTCCATATACTCCCTAAGTTGGCGGATAAAATCCTCGTTGCTCTCGGGTTGCCTGGACTTTTCCAGAAGTTCGCCAGGCAGACGAAGTGGTTGTCCATAAGTCATCTCAGCTGCGCTAGCGACGTTATCGTCACGGATAGCGGCTCGAAGTCCAAGCAGTACCAATGGTAGCCTGAGAGTCCAGTTATTTACGTCCAACTGGGCGGTCAAGGCGGTCTTCAAGGTGCGGTGCCAGCGTTCAACACACCCGTTGGCTTGCGGGTGGTATGATGTGGTTCTAATTCGTTGGAAACCAAGAGTTTTAGAGAGTTGGAAGAAGAGGTCCGATTCAAATTGTCTCCCTTGGTCGGTTGTTATTCTGACCGGAACTCCAAAGCGGGGAATCCAAGTAGCAATCAAAGCTGCAGCACAGGTAGACGCGGAAATATCGTCAATCGGCTGTGCTTCCGGCCATCAGGTAAATCTGTCGACCATGGTTAAACAATACCTCATGCCTCCCGAAGAGGGAAGGGGTCCAATGATGTCTATGTGAACCTGTTCAAAACGACATGCCAATGGAAATTTCCCGGGAGGTGATATTGTATGCCTTTGCACTTTAGAACGTTGGCAGGCAAGGCAGGAGCGTGACCACTCTCCGACGTCGACGTTCTGGTTGGGCCAAAAAAACCTTTGCTTGATAAGTCTTCGCGAACCGCGGATGCCGGGATGACTTAGTCCGTGAATTCGTTCGAAAATGGCACGACGTACGCTTTCGGGAAGGTACGGGCGCGCCTTCGACGAAGACATCTCGCACATTACTGGTTAGGAGCTATTACGAGATTAATCCATTTGAGCTGTAGACTGGGATTCTTGAGTAACTCAGGTATGGATGTGTCGTTGACCTGAGCTTCTGCAATTGCGTCCATTTCGTCCGGCCCTTGTATTTCTTCCACCCTGGAAATTGCATCAGCTACCTCATTTTCGTTACCATCCACGAGGCGGATCTCTGTGGTGAACTGACTAATGTAGTTCAGTAGTCTAATTCGCATCGGGGTGGAGGTTTTTGGCTTCTGTCGAAATGCATAAGCAGAGGTTTATGGTCAGTCCATATTGTGAAATGTCGTCCCTCGATGTATGGGCGGAAATGTTTTATGGCCCGATGAATTGCAAGTAACTCCCTGTCGTAGGTGGAGTAGTTGCGTTGCGCTGAGGTAAAACTACGCGAGAAGAAACCCAGAGGTTTCCATGTATCTGCGTCTCGCTGTTGTAGAGCTGCTCCCATAGCAACGCTGACGTTCGATGGCCGCGGAAAATTCGTGATGGCTTCGACTTTATCAAGTAAGACAGGAATGTCCTAGGAATTCAATCTCTTCCACGGCGAATACGCACTTAGCTAGATTAATGGTGAGTCCATGGTCCTGTAGACGTTTAAAAACTTCCTCGAGGTGTGCCTTGTGTTGTTCCTCATCTTCAGAGCCGATGCAGACATCGTCCACAAAAGTCGAGTCCCCTTAAGACATTGTCTAGGAAGCGCTGAAATGTTTGCGCCGCGTTACGTAATCCGAAGCACATTCTAAGAAATTCTATCAGCCCAAAAGGAGTGATGACGGCTGTCTTTTCGATGTCTTCGTCGGCTATGGGTATCTGATAGTAAGCCTTGTTCAGATCCAACTTACTAAATATCCGCTTTCCGTGGAGGTTTATATTAAAGTCGGCGATATTCGGAACGGCATAGCGGTCGGGGACTGTCTTCTCATTTAAGCGCCTGTAATCCCCGCAGGGCCTAATCCCTCCATCTGTTTGTGGCACGCTGGGTAATGGACTCGCTCACGGACTGTTAGACGGTCGACAGATACCTTCCGCCATCATCTGCTCAAATTCCCGTTTCGCGGCCGCGTATCGGTCAGGAGGTAGTCTACGCGCTTTCGCGGTAACCGGTGCGCCGCGCGTTTCAATATAATGAACGACGGAGTGAGTCGGCTTCTTCATATAATTTGTCGGAAGAGTGATGGAGCTGTATTTATTTAGCAGCTCGGTGTACCATTTACCGCTGGGAACGGAATAAATGGCAGACACTGCGACATTTGCTGGTCTTCCTTTTGACGACAAACCTGTAATTTTATCGATCAGCTGATTGCTCGCTAGATCAACCATTATTTGGTAGTGATAAAGAAGGTCTGCTCCAATTATAGGGTGTCCTACATCCGCTAGGATGAAACGCCATGTCAACTTCCGCCTAAGGCCCAAATCCAAAGTGACGAGCTGGTCCCCATACGTTGGAATTCCGGTCCCATTGGCTCCATATAAGGCGAAGTCGCTGGGGTGAGTCTTATTTCCCTTCTTCGTTGGTAACACAGAGAGTGCAGCTCCGGTGTCAACGAGGTATCGGATTAGGGACTGGCGATCGACTACAAATAATCGGCGGTGAGAATTCGTAGCAACGGGTTCCGCCACTGCCGTCGCTACTTCTAGTTTTCCTGTTCCGTTTTCTTAGACTTAGAAGGCTTCCAATCGCAAGGCTGTCGACACTTCGTTGCCTTTTCCCGGAATTTTTCATGGTAAAAGCACAAGTGACGTCCTTTGCTTCTACTCCTGGCACGAGGTTCGGTGGTCATTTCTCTTGTCGCGGCATGAGGTTTTCCTCGCATCTCCAATGCAGCAATTCTTTCAGACAGCTTTTCGATGGCGTCTAACACCTTCTCGTTGGTATAAGAACCTTTGGAATCGGTATTAACAACTGCTACCTCACAGAGTCTCGTTTCATAAATTTCCGAAATGCGATCGGCGATAGCGCTAAGTTTAGTCAGGTCTTGTTGCTCTGTGGCCACTAGTGCGGCCTGTATCCGGTCGGGCAGCCCTCTCAGCCAGATAGGCTTAAGGAGGTTGTCAGAAACCATGGTGCCTCCTAAATGTTGGAGATCACGCAAAAAATGTGATGGTTTACGGTCTCCCAGGCGCTGGTCCTCTAATAACTTCCTGATACGGACGTTATCAGATTCACCAAAACTACCAATTAATCTGTCCTTTAGAGTATCATATGCGTTTTCAGCTGGAGGAGACCTAACCAAGTCTATTACATCTCGGACAGCTTCCCTATCCAGTTGTGAGACAACGAATCTGAATCGCTTAATTGAATTTCGGATGTCATAAAGAGCGAAAACAGCTTCACATTGTAGGAAAAAAAAATCAGGGTCGTATTTACAAAAAGCTGGGAGTTGGGCTTTAATTGTTGCAGCAGAAGTAGCTTCGACTTGCTGAGCCATCTGTTCTGGGTCTAACCTGTGTGAAGTTTCCCCGTCCACCGTAAAAATATCAAAGAAATCTAAGTTGGACATCATGAAAAAAATGTACTACTCACGCAGCGTAGAGATCACGTCGAAGCGTAGAGATCGCGTCATGGCGTAGAGATCGCGTCGGGGCCACCAATTTAGTGGACTGAGTAGGGTGAAATAAATAGTTCTGTGCACTTTTCAAGTTGTATATTAAAAACAATAAAAACTTCTTGGCATAAAATATTTACAGGTAACAAGTCTAGTAGTTTCACTATTCACTATGGTCCAGTTTGAATAGCCACTCAGTCACAGTTAGCACGAGACACTAGATATTTTCTTTCGCATTTCTAACTTTGCACTCGCAATCCGGTTAACTATTTTTACTAACTGAACATATTTTAAAACCATCTGGTATTTTTATACAACGTGGTTATCATATTTGATAGCGAACGACTCACGAGTACGTGCGTCGCCGCTACAAAACGCCAGTCCAGCTCCAAGAACCGTCATGTCAGCCTCGAAGACCATCGGGCACTGGCGACGATGCACAGCATGGAAATCGCTCTGCCGTTTGTATTTATTCAATTAAGATTTTCGTATTTGTTGCCTGTATGTATATTTATCTGTTGTAAACCTTCGCTTGTGAAATCTGCTTACTTTACGCAGCCCCTGCGTGAAGGACTTTTTTAAAATTTTATCTCAGAAAGTTATCTCATGTTATTCACCACAGGCGTATCAGATTTTCTTGTGCATGCTCATTCGGGCTGATCAAATTGATCTTGTTTAACGTCTTGTTTAACTGTAATTAAAATGAAACAAAACATTTACAAACCTAAGTCAGGATTAGTATGATTAAAAGATTTTGAAAGGGAAATGAAAAGTTTGACATTAAATCAGAGAAAAAGTTTAATGAGATATAATTTTTATAAGGGATTTAATCAGAGGAGAGGGGAAGGATTTATGTTGGCTGACTGGGGAATAAGATGAATCCGAGCTAAGGGGTTCATCTAATCCAGTCTAATGACTCAGCCTCAACTACTGGCTATATATTCAGGGGCAGCATCTACTTCCCTTCCGTCTTATCAATTGCTATCACCTTATCAGTTTACTACCGCTCAGGCTACACGTGTATTCATTATGGAAATAGTAAGGTCTTTTGTCATATCAAGTTTATTATTAATAACACATTAATAGGAATGGTGGTTCACTGAAGTCTGAAAACAAAGAAAACAAATCCGTCACGTTCATTAACTAAGCAGATTTCCCACTTGCATTTATCACGAGACGTTAAAAGTTCAATGAGGACAATTTTTGGTATTAAGGAATCAAATAAAGTATTTAATGATATAACTTATTATTAATATGACAGGAGTAGAAGTGGGAGTTTTCTGAAGACTGAAAACTAAAAAATGATAATATCTCCGTTAATAATTAAAATAGCGAAATAATGTTTATAACAACATGTATAAAACATTACATTTACAATAAGATTGATTCTATGCACATTTTCAATCCGACGCTTAATAACGGATATATTTAGAATTTTCGTAATTCCTCCCTCTAAAACCCACTCCCATTGGTCCGATTTAAAACATTAACGAACTTGATGTTTCTTTTTATATAACTATAACATTTCAAGTTTCGATCAAAGAAAAATTGCGACCGCTAGAGCATTAACAGACACACACATATATATATATATATATATATATATATATATATATATATATATATATATTATATGTATATATATATAAAGTCCGTACGCAGGGGCTGCGTAAACTAAGCAGATTTCCCACGTGAAGTATTACAATAGAGAAATTTCAGAGAGCCAAACATTTACGAAAACGGCCGAACTAGCTTTTGACGGGAAACTCACGCCCGTTACCCACCCACATTTAATACAAAGGCAAATATCTCGGTTAATATTCAAGATAGAAAATAAATGAATATAACAATATTTGTAGTACATTTAATTTGAAATAGGATTGATCTATACAAGTTTTCGATTCGACGTATAGTAACAGATATATTTCGCATTTTCACAAATCCCCCTCTAAACCCCCGATTACTTGTCCGATTTCAGCCATTAACGAACTTGGTCTGTCTTTTTACATAAAATGACGTAATATCAAGTTTGGTAACGATTAAACAATAATTGTGACCGCTAGAGTGGTAACAGACAAATATATATATATATATATATATATATATATATATATATATATATATATATATATGTAGTATCGATGGACATTTGAAGAAAAATTTCGAAAATCGCTTCATGAGTACAACCTCAATAGCTGATTTCCCTTAAGGGAAATCTACAAATAAAAGTTTGAACGGATCTCATTTTCGTCATCTCCTAGGTAGGATCGATGGACATTAGAAGAAATTTTTCGAAATTGGCGGCATGAGTACGACCTCAATAGCTGATTTTCCTGAAGGGAAAACTGCTAAAACGTCTCAGTTAATATTCAAGATATAACCCAAATCTATATGACAACCATTATAGGCAATACAGATTTCAATAAGATTGGTTCTATTGAATTTTTCTATGCGACGCATAATCACGGAAGTAATTCAAATAGCAGCTGATTGCCAGTGATGCAAATGTGATAAAAGTAAATAACTATTATGCATTCACATATGCTGGAATAATATGGAGTGGACTCTACTTCCTTTTGGCCTTATCAATAGATATCACCTTATCAGTTTACCAATACGGTGGCTACACATATTTTAGTTATTATAGTTTGATTCAGATGGTAATAGTAATGCCTTTATATAAAATAAAAAAAAAACAGTTTAGAATTGTTATTAGAAACCTTTTTTTTTTCTCTTAACTTGACTGTGAATTTGTTATACCAGAATACCACGCAAGCAAATTCGATCATTCCAACAAAATTGCCTAAATAATATTAAAAATTCCACCTTAAAAAATCTTTAGTCCCGCCCTTACAAGAAAAGGGAGATAATATGAAGATAACCCGACCCAAATAGCATTCATAGCACAAAGTTTAAGAAATAACAACTAAATTAAGTTAAACCAAATACAATAAATTACATGTTTGTAGAACTTCAGTATCGGTCATTGTAAGGCCCTGAGGAAAACGTAAAATGTATTCTGAAAAAAAAAGCTGAGGCTATTGTACAATGGTTTATTCATTTCTATCTAATTCTTTCATTTCAGGGCAAAACAAAGGATTTGGGCGTTCTAGTTTTTTAGGGAGTATTTATTTTTTCATTTATAGGGTAACCGTACAATATGGCTGTTTATTTCCAATGCTTTAAGAGTATTCAAGTAATAGATGGTTTTGATATCAGAAATTGATATCTAAGAATCACATTATATATAAAATAGTGATGTTATGATTTTAGTTTTCGATAAAAACTTTACCCCGCAAAGGGAAAGAAAAACCACCCTTGTTTTAATGTGTCATGTAGGCTCGTAATATAGAACAGGAACATAATTGTTAATATTTATCAAAGACGTTATCACAAATAAATGAATGAAGGCATGAAATAGGAAGGGATGTAAAGGTGACACTTTGCCTCTCATCAGTTTCCTTTCATCTTACCGGTATCCTTTGTTCCACCCGGGAGTATACATTAATGACACATTTCATCATTAATTATTTCTGTGTATGTGTGTGTGTGTTTGTTTCCCAAGTCATTTGTTTTGAGTCTGCTGCTTGACAGAAGCGAAAGTTGGATTCCCAACGAAAGTGAAAAGAGATTGGAAGCAAAGGAAATGCGGTTTTGGAGCAGAATCCCAAGAACAAGTTGGACTCAAAAGAAATCCAACGTTGAATTTTTTAAAAAGAGGTAAGTGAATGTTAAAGCCATGGATAAGAGTTAAACGTCTTGAGCATATCATAAGGTACAACGATTTCATTAAAAATGCATTTGAAGGTGGTATTAATATAGCAATATCTGAAAGAGTCCATTAGCTGCAACTAAAAGGTGTAGCTATCATACGGTCATGATGTGTGTGTGTGTGTGTGTGTGTGTGTGTGTGTGTGTGTGTGTGTGTTAACGCTGTAACGTACAACATTTGCTTTATCTCACCTAACTTAATATTTAAGGGATATTGTAAAACTAAAGATTAATATATAAATTCATTTATAAAATGATCTTGTAAAAAATAATAGGAACACAAGTCCGACAATATATATGTATATAACCACATTCGAGTAATGAATAAAATAAAATAAAAAACTCACAGAGCTTACTGCTAATCTCGTTTCGAGCAAAAATTTAAGGTTTAGCTCAGATTGGAAGGGGCTTAGAGAGAGAGAAGTGTGCAGAAAAAGATAATAGGTTTTTGCAAGGTTCTGTAATGACTTCGTTCCAGGAAAGAGGACCTCACGTCGAGGTTTTGTAGAGCCTAAGTTCATAAACATGATTACTTGCTTCCATTTGCGTGTGAATACATGTTTTTGCTCTCGACCTTTACTGGCCCACTCAATTCCGAGTAAAACATTGTTATACAATCTATAACGGGATGTCAGATATATTTGTACTTTTGCATACGGGGTCATTCATTCCATGACAGTTCAACACACTTTGAACTAACATTTTACCTGATGGTTTTAAAATCTTCTAAAATTGTGTATACTGGTAGTAGTTATGGAGAATAAAAAAAATGTTAAACTTCAATTTTTTATCTGTAGCGGATTCCGAATTACGGCTTCGTTGTAGTAGTAAAGTAAGTAAATTTAATTTCCAGTAAATTACATTACAATTATTACAGAAATACATCATAATTTACAAAGGGCTTGGTATATACCGTTAGCACTGGTGACGTATGATCAGTTCATAATTAAACATTCGTCTATATAAATATATAAATGAGATTATAATATAAAGTTTTAATAATATTACATAATATTGGTGTTAAATTAAAAAACAAAGTCCGTCACGCAGGGGCTGCGTAAACTAAGCAGATTTCCTATGTGAAGTTTTACAATAGAAAAATCTGCTTACTGGTAACACAATACCACCATGATTAAATACAAACGGTAATGAGAAATCTTTCAGTTAATTAAAATAAATTCCCCACTGAAACGGCTTCTGAATTGTAAGAATAATTTATATTTTAATAACTCGAATTTTAGTAGTAAAGAACTAAAGAAGGAGGGGGGGGGCGGATGAACAGAACGTATTTGCATAAATCTCAGAAAGTAATGAAGGTAAGGTAAGGTTAGAAACGACAGGTAAGGTTAGAAGAAGGTTCAACCTGAGTCGAACAGTGACGGAAATGGCCGACCTAATCCAAACTATACCCGACCACAGACTTCATAAAAATGCAAATATCTCGGTTAATATTCAAGATAGAGAATAAATGTATATAACAATATTTATAGTAAAGTTAATTTGCAATAAGATTTGTTTTATACAATTTTTCGATCTGATGCATAATAACGGAGATATTTTGAATTTTAGTAAATCTCCCCACCCTCCCTCTAGTCTGATTTCAGGCATTAACGAACTTGATCTGTCTTTTTACCTAAAACAACTAAATATTAAGTTTGGTAACGATCAAACAAAAATTGCGACCGCTAGAGCGTTAATAGACAAATATATATATATATATATATATATATATATATATATATATATAATTTTCATCGGACCTCATTTTCATCATCTGGGTAGGATCGATGGACATTTGAAGAAATTTTTCGAAAATCGCGTCATGAGTACGACCTCAATAGCTGATTCCCCTGAAGGAAAATCTGCTAACATTCGTCTGTATAAATATTTAAATAAGATTATAACATAAATTTGTAATGATATTACATAATATTGGTGTTAAAAAATAATAGTAGCAGTAGAAGTGTTTCTGTTATATAAGATAACGATATTAACGAAAATTGAAGCTATAAATTAAACTCAAAGCAAAGGATCCTGAGATGTCTTCCATCGCTCTCCGTATATTTATACAAGTTATTGTAATCTCCTCCATTCAGGCTTGCTATTACTTGATCCCTGCTGAGAGTAATTTGCCCAAATACAGCAAGGCGGAACTCCCGGAGAACGGGACACACAAAGAGGAAATGGTAGGTGTCTTCAGATTCCTGGAGGTTACACAGTCAGCAGTTAGCGGCGTCATCCCTAATCCAAGGATTCTTGTTCTAGTTGAGGGTTTCTGTCCTGGTTCTGGCTACTGCTCTGCCATAGTGGAGATTATTTTCTTTAGTATCTTCTAATGCTTATATGTGAAATGAGAGTTCTTTGTATAAATCGTGGAACTGTGCATCTGCAAGCTTTTGTTTAATTTTATCAATGTCTATTGACTGTAATTGCATAAATAATTTATTTCTTTACAATTTTGTTCTTCTCATTGATTGGGGTTTTGAAAAATTCCTCTGTGGGAAGATTTATTGATTGACAAATTACAGCTAGGTTATAGTACCAGAATATTTTTTTTCTTTACAACTTTTAATGTCAGTTTCTTTGTTATCCTATCCTCATTTGACTTCAAGGTATTGACAATTTGTTTCAAAAATACGGCATCGTAAAGTTTTGAAAAATGCGCCCAAAAATGCAGGATGGCCTTTTTTAAAACCGCACTAGACTTTGTTCTAATTAAGCTAGAAAGATGGTGTCATTTTACTCTGTTAACCATTCCTATGGTATGTAACACACTATAGGCTATAATATAAAGATTTTAATTATTTTGAAAAGTGTATCTCCAAAAATTTTTAAAAGTTCCTAAGTATAGGTTGCACTAGTATTCAATATATGTCAAAGTTTGAAAATGGGGCTGTAATGGGTTCGTATGTAAAAATTATTTTTAATCTGGAACTTTTTGCAAAATACCTGGTAGCCTTTATTTAGTAATTCACATGATACCATAACCATTTGATCTATTTATTAAGTAAAACCAATAGAGCATTAGGAATTTATTTAGTAGCGAACTCATTATACAAATCTTTACTCCCACACTGGCATTAGCCAGTCGCTGTAATGGTGGTAACCTGTAGGTAACCCGTCCCAGTTAGCCATTGTAGCAAAAAGTGAACGTTAATATTTATTTATTATATAGAGCTCCGTAACTATGGCGACTTGGTACTTCTTAAACATGTTGGAAAAACAAAATAACAAAACATGGAACACGAAATAATATAACGAACACAACTAGAGGAACGGAACACAAAAGAAACAAGAAACTCGAACACAACATAGAACTAAAAACAATAAATAAAAGTGTTAAATAAATTGGTGAAAAGTAAACTTGGTGACTTTGAAGCAAAAACTATTCATAAAAACAGGAATCGTTCAGATTTAATCTCGTCTCACACACACACACACACACACACACGCAAGCTCACACATTAAGCATTTTTAAAAAATCGAATTAACTATTCTCAAACTGCCCAATTGTTTTAAATATGCCACAATTTTCTTACTGTTCATTATGTAAGAATGTGTCAGGTAATAAATAATGATAATACTTTGTAGCAATGATAAAAGCAATAGATGCATTCAATTTAAAAGTTATATTTAATTAATTGGTGTCATTATTGTATTTTTATGCCACGTTTTGTTTTTGTTATTGTAATATATATATATATATATATATATATATATATATATATATATATATATATAAAAAATTAAGATCATTATTTCTGAAAGAATGTTCTAACACCTTGCGAGAACTATATATTAAATAAATAAATACATTTTATTCAAATAATAAATTGTAATTAAGATAACCACTTCAATGTATAACTCAAACATGGCACTAACAGTGAGTGGAATAAATTGACTACACTCCGGGATTTGTATTTCTGCAAAGCCGGATCAACCTTTAGACTATATTAATATTTTTACAGAGAGTGCTAGAGGGGAGGTAGCAAGGGGGATCACAAATAAAGAATTCCTGTTTGTTTTCCAGCAAAATGGAACTGTAGCTCAAGTGGTTAAAAGCTGTCCTATATAAATAGAAATAAGTACTCAGCAAAGTCTTTCTTGTTAATGGTACATTATTACAAAAGACGTTACGTTTTCAGAGTTAATATAATGATTTAAAATGAGGTTGATGGACGGTTCCTCTGTAACTCATGTTTTAAACAAAAGTAAGTTCTTCCGTAATTATTATACAATATTATATTTTCCACAAATTTTAAAATTAATACAGCATTCTGATAGTCCACAATTCCAAAAAGAAGTAATTTAAAGTAAAGTATACAGAACTTGGGCTACATAAGGGCAAAATTTGACGTGACAAAATCTGATATTTCTTCAAATGAATGCATCATTACCTCCTATATAACTTATTGAGATAACTATGATCTTTCAAATAGTGAGTTACTACAACGTATTAGAGTAAGATTTGATACTTAAATTAATATTTTTGCACTGCTTAGAAGATATTTTTTAATACAGCTATCATAGGCTTGTGTTGGATTTTAGTGAGAAATGAAATTTTCATTCTGAGATACCTAACGATGAATATTTGTTTTTCCAAGATATTTTAATTATTGAAAGGGGTTAAATAGAACTGAGAGGTTCCCGAAGTAGGTTAAGTGAAGTCACCATCCTCTCAGTGACATCTACCTCCTGACTGTGAGAACAGTCGCAACGTTATGTGAAAAATAAACGAGCACTTCAGAAATATAAGTAGCAACTTATATTAGCTTTAATAAATATATCATAGATGTAGGCACATACTAATACCCCTCCCCCATAGAGGCCCTTGCCATAAAATTTGAAGAATATGTAAATAATATTGGGTCCAGAATAAGAAGTATAATTTTAATATAATGATAAAATTGTAGTTATAATATGATACTAACTGTAATATAATATTTTAATAGTCGTAATACAATAAGATTATAGTTATAATATAATAATATTCATAAAATGATTATAAAACATAGATCTTCCTTTTTAAGTAATATACAATCATTTAAGGCTGTGATCACTCATGGAGTGCATAACCTTAAGGTAGCTTGTAATCAGTTTGCTTTGTGTAACCATAAATGCAATATCAAATGTACCTTAGTATTTAATTCAATCTTGCCTTAGTAACTACAAATAACATACACCACACTGGGACACTTTATACTAATGTGCATTATATATATAATGTAGTATTTGTTTACAAACAGCCGGGAGGAAGAGAAAATTAAATTCTCCAAATATTGGCCTAGACTAAAGTTTCTTCCATAAACATGGACCATAAGCCTCTGCACACCATCTATAATAATAGCGTGGTCGAAAACATCCATATAATTCTATCAATATATAATTCTGAGAGGACTTCGTTTTCGTCATCTCCTAGGTTGAATGGATGGGACATTGCTAAAATAACATTGCTTACGAAATAATAAATGGGAATGGGACTGTTACGCTGCAGGTGAGAAAATGCTTATTCTGAAAGTTTTAAAGTCGCTGTTATTCGGTGAGATCTGTGAGTGAGGGGAACTCCTGAAAACTACTCCCCAACTTCTTGAATCCATTTCAGGTTTCGCGGGGCCCTCCATAGCTTTCACCCCCCTCCACCCACTTAGGAACTCAAAACTCTCCCAACCAAGTTTCATGAAAGGCAATGAGTGGGATATTAAAAAGCTGTTTTCGGACAGGTTGAATACAAAGCCTAAGGCTCTCACTTAATGGCCGCCATTCAAAGACTTGTCAAAGTTATTTTCTTTTTGATCCCCATTCATGGTCAACAATTGGTCTCACTATAGTTTGGTATTGGTTCTGGATGGCGAACTATTTCATGAAAGCCTCTTAGTACTATAATAGGGAATAAAAGGAAATTAAATAAAATGTATTTATTTTTGTAGAATTTAATAAAATATAATAGTACAGCTCAGAAATAATTATACTTCTTTAAATTTTAATCTAGCAAAGAATTATCATAGAGTTTTGTTAATTTTGTTTAAAAGAGATAGCTCCTGAAGAAGAGGTAAACAAGTCACGAAACATGTAGGGTGGTATCAATAAATTTGCCCGAAAAAATGTTTTTTATTGGTGACCCTTGCCATAAAACTATAAAGAACATATACAAATTTTTATGGTTTACTTACTTAAAAGTATCTTTTTCTCATAGCAAACACAAAGAATACAAAGGTTGGAAATAAATTATTTCTAATTCAAATATAGAAATTTCCAAGATCTATAATTTTAATAATTAAGTTTATTTATTTATATTTAGCATACAAATTAAGTCTGTGGTACGCTACATGATTTCAAATTATATGCATTAATTATAATATATGCATTTGTACACACGTGTGTGTGCATACATATATATATATATATATAAACAAATTACCCTGAAGGAGGAAATTACGACAATCATTATCGAAAGTACCGTTTTCAGCCATTCAATTTTTGACTTTTGAAAGGGCAAATCACCTTTGATATGAAGTCCTTAAATAAATCCTTATGTATATTTCCCTCAAGAAAAATCAGCTTTTGAGGTAGTTATAACACGGTTTTAAAAAAAATGTTCTTAATCCCAACTAGAAGGTGACAAAAAAATTGGTACAAAAATATTAGATTTTTACTTTATGAACATTGATTTTGAAGAAAATGGTCGGAACATCATATGTATCATTCATTACCTACAATTTTTTATTTTTTTTTTTAAACAGATTACTATTATAATTAGTCAAACAGCACAAATAATGTTTAAATAGGAACGTTTAAAAACTAAATATAAATTTTAAAATACAAATTTAAAAATTTTATATAAGAATTAATTGAGCATTTGGAAAGGTCTCATGTATATGTGTGCCATCGATAAAGAACTTCATTTTCAAATGAAGTGTCATCTTCACTGACATTGTTAATTTTAGTTGGTTTGCCTACTGTTTCGTGTATGATACAGGTACATTGATTTATAGTGTTGATGGTTTGCTTCCTGTGAAACATTAATATATCCAGCATTGATGTAGACTCTACATGTACATTGTAGAGTGTTGATGGTTTGCCTACTGTAAAAATGTTATGTATCATACATTGATTTAGAGTGTTGATGGTTTGTTTACTCTGAAAAATTAATATATCCTGTTTTGATTTAGAGTGTTGATGGTTTGCCTAATGTGAAAATGTCTATTATCATGCATTGATTTGGGGGTTTTATGGTTTGCCTACTGGAAAAATGTTATGTATCATACATTGATTAAGAGTGTTGATGGTTTGTCTACTCTGAAAAAGTCAAGTATCATGCATTGATTCAGAGTGTTGATGGTTTGCATACTGTGGACATTTCGAAAATCAAGCAAGTAAAATAAATGCATCTATTAAACATGAAGCCCTTTAATTGACTTCAGCGTATTTAATCAGCTATTATGAATTCACTTAGTCACTTTGTGAAATTTATTTATGCTTTTATGTATATTGAAAGCTATTGGTTAATTTTGAGCGCTTTTAATAAATTATATCTTTTATAGATAAACTTCATTCAATTTTCATATGAATATATACTAAATAGGTTTGCATCTATATATTGTGAGATTTAGGACACCATAAAAACGAATAAGGAACAAGAACATAAATTTTGTTTATAGAAGAATTTTCTTTGATTCAATGAGAAGAAAAATTAACGAGTTAAACAATTTATAGCTCGAAGATACTCAAAAGACCCAAGAAGGAAAGAGGGTAGGAATAAGATCACCATACCCTTAGAATCAACATAAATAAATAAATAAGAATAGCATTCATGAATTGGAAATTTTTAGGACAGAGCTGAATACTGGAGGTGATAGGATTTCAAGTACTGAGGTAAGAAGATCCTACTCTAACTCTATCTACAGGACCTTTTTAGATTTATTCCGGGATTAAGATTATGAAGTAAACGTTTATTTTCTAAGCCGAATTTAATTAATTTGAATTAATTCAATTAATTTGGGTAAAGTATGAATTAAATCTGGATAATAGTCTTACTGAACATTCCACCAAACTGTACTTTTATTTTCACAAAGCGTTTTTATTTTATTAGCTGGACATAATTAAACTTCAGGTTTCGTTCTATTTATAGTATACTCAGTTGTACCGCAAGGCGTAATTACGACTAACATTTCAAGAGTGCCTTTTGGCAGTATTGCTAAGTTCTACTTCCTCAGACAGCTGGCTACAACACGTTCTGCGATGTTTTGCAAATAACTTGGCGTTTTCGGTGATTACTATGATGATGTTGAAAACAAGATGGAATGAGGCAAAGGCTTACTTTGTGCCGGTAACTAGGACGACTGATAATTTGTACTTATTGGAATTAGGTGCTCCTTGTTGCTGCTATAAGTTCGCCGACCGTTCTACGTAACACGTTCCTTTGGACCCATAAGCAAATAACATATCCCCAGGCCCATTAGCTAAAAACTCTCTAGCCCTTCATTGTGGGGCTATGTATGTCTTCGAATAAGGTGATCGTTGAAACTAGCACGATTGTTAAATGAGTGTTGAGCGTTCAGAGCGCCTCCTGCATCTAGTTTTGCACTTCTCCTTGATTGGAGGTTCTTCTGCTTCCCTTATAGGTGTCGCGGGGGTACCTCTTTCATGTCTGACACCTTCCTCCAGGGTGTCTCTCGTCAGATAATCGATTAATGGTGAATGCATTCTAGGCGCCACAAGCATAATAGCACTTGCATTTGAATGGCAAACGTGTTTTCCACTTGCTGAACAGGCTTTGGGTCACCCCTTTCTTGTAAACACCCGTTTCCTGCTTAACGTGTTTATGTAATGCAACACAACTAATACACAATGGCTAGTGTATGATACAGTAAATTGATTTATCTTGGAGGTCGACAACGTCTGAGAATATCCGCTGTCCATTTGGTCGGTATATGACATGTTTTGGGTAGCTGTATAACATATTTTTCCAGAGGTTTTAGTACTTTGAAAACATAGCTTTTTATGGAGTCCAACATAATCTTTCGCATCGCCTTAAATCAAACTAATAATGCTGTGCAGTGTTTATGCACTCCATATTAACTAATTGCAATTTATTTATAATTTTGTTTTTCTATTCTTAGAGCATCGCTTTTTTTTTTACATGATATAATCTCATCCAATAAAGAATTAAAAAACCTTGCCAATATTTTTCATTACTGCTATTTCTATGTAGTCAGTTGCAAGTGTAATTTGCAACGAGTCATTTTTTAAGCAGTTTATGATGAGAGTGTCGATAGTTCAAATAAATATTTTATTTTGTTAATTACTTAACTAATTTTTTTGCATTATCTTTTATTTTAGAAAACCATGACGATTCCTCGACCTTCCTGAACCAACCTTCCAATGTAGCACATTCAGTAATAAGAACGTCTGCAAATGGAAGAGAAACACACGAGAATGAAATAAATAAACAAACTAGAGAGGACAAACTCTGGAAGTAGCGGTGAGGCGAGGGCTAGACAGACACACTAAACTGACGAATCCCTGAACATTATCTCCAGATGTCTTTCTTCTTCTCTCTCTTACTTCTCACTCGAAGCTCAGGACCAAACCTACTCCGGGTTATCAACTCCAGAGAGAATTTTAGTATTTTTTTGCTTCTCGAGCAAGGCTTGTGCAACTTCCATCGGCTTGTCCAAATTTACCTACGATAGGCATTCCGAACTTATATATATATATATATATATATATATATATATATATATATATATATATATTGATCAGAAAAAGTCAAGGAAATCATTACAAAGAGTAGACTAATCTTAGAACCCAAAAGAAGGCCTTACTTCTGTGATATTATGAACTAAGTAAACCCCCACTCTTACTCAAATTTTATATCATGAACCTCTTTTTTCTAAGCTTAAATACCAAATATTCTCTTCAAGAGACCTTTATTGTGCGAGATACGTGCAAATTCGTCGTGCGATTAAGTCATCAATTAAGTTTTTACGAAAATGTTTTTGTTTTCGAAAATGTTTATTTGAATTATACCACTCTCGATATTTAGCCGTTACAATTATAGCTAAAGATCCCCTAAGAAGTCCATACTTCTGTGATAAGTGCTTTTAACTTCTTATCTATTCTAGTGGCTGTAGCTAAAATCATGGGTGACTGCTCTTTTCTAAAAATGTGGCGCTCCTTTGCCCTTTTTCATTGACAATTTTTAGCAATATTCACTGAAATCCTGCCACCTAATAAGATAACCCAGAGAGATAACTTATGTAACCCCTCACACAATATTGTCGAGAATCTTACCGCCTTTTGGAAAGGGCTTAAAAATCTGTATACTCTCACAAAAAAAAAATGAGCTCATGCATATATTCATATTCCAAAATTCGGAGAAGTACTGAGGCAATTTCGTCCGAGAAAATATATTCACCACTATCATGCAATGTAGCATGCAGCATTAGCGATGAAGCTGGTGGAACAACGTACATAGGTTTATATATATCTGGATATGAAACCTCAGAGAGCGGGACGGGCATTGAATAATTCATAGCTACCTGTTAGCTATATCAAGCTATTGGCCAATATCTACCCCCTTCTCATCTTTTACTTATTCATTGTGAAATATGTATCAGGGACGCCTTATTGAAAATATTCTACTCCAAACACCGGGCAAATTGTTTACTTATGGATATATATACTCGAGAGCTCTATATTCCTATTATAATGAGAATTGTGCATTGACTTCCGTTTTGTTGGGTTTAAGTCTTTTGGAGAAAATAAAAACTGTAGTTTTATCAAATTCTTTATTTATTACACAGTATTAACTTCCATCTAGGCGTCCAAATAAATCTTAATGATGGTGATGTTTTAATACGCTCACCCGATGCTTGCTAAAATTACAAAAAAAAAAACAAACCCAAAATTAGCATTAAATAAACGTCATAGTGTAGTTAAGAAAATTGTGATATTAGACCTTATTTTCCGTCTAACAAAGGTAATTTCCACTTAAATAATATTTAACTTTCGAAAGCTTTTTAGCAAGAACTTCGCTTTGTACCAATAATTTCTTTCTGTAATTAATTTTCTGGAAAATTAAAGCGCTGGAGGGTTCTCTTGTTTGTATTGCTGAACTTCATTCATATTGTTTCAAGTGGCAATTTTGAAACAAGTTGAATTTAATTAGGAAAGACAACGAAGTAAAATGACAATAATAGTAAGAATAGGAAATAAGACGGAAGTCCAATAATAATTACAAATTCAGTGTAAATGAAATTTTAACCAGCATCTGCCAGAGTGCACCATTAAGCCCCGTTATCTACGTATTTCTTCTTGTCAATTTCTAGACAGCGATATATGTATTACATGTATGAACTTTACAATTTGTATCGCTTTAAAACGATTGGCGTAAATTGTAATTATGGCAGAGTAACGTAATTTACGTAATTGTTGCTAAATTGCACCTATGACTGGCCGTGGGAGATTGAGGAAAACATTTTCCTCTTGCAAAATATCTCAGTGGCTGGATATTTTTTTGTTGACATTTTTTTGAGGGAGAATGTTGATATGAAAATTTGCACATTTACTCACATTAAATATGAGATTCGGATTGCATTGCCCAATCATAGAATATTGGTGATGTCTGTAATGGCAGTATTAGACAACCTCACCTGTTTTTTTAATAACATTTTTTTTTCAATCTCCACTCTGGAATTGAAGACATTAAGCACTCATCTGAAGACATCAACAAACATTCTAGATATTTAAAGACGGGAAGCCATAACCCAATACTTTCCGGTTCTGAAATCAAAGCCGATATTTTTGTAACTATAACTGTGCATATCAAATTTTTAACTGACCCCATTTTAGCAGATTTCCCTTCAGGGAAATTAGCTATTGAGGTCGTAATCATGACGTGATTTTCGAAAAATTTCTTCAAATGTCCATCGATCCTACCCAGGAGATGACCTAAATGAGGTCCGTTCAAAATTTTATATATATATATATATGTGTGTGTGTGTGTGTGTGTGTGTGTGTGTGTGTGGGTGTGGGTGTGTATGTGTGTGGGGGGGGGAATCTGTTACGCTCTAGCGGTTGCAATTTTAGTTTGATCGTTACCAAATTTGATTTTTAATCGTTTTCTGTAAAAAGGAAGATCAAGTTTGTTAATGGCTGAAATCGGACAAGTGGAAAGGGGGTTTAGAGGTGGGAATATTGAAAATTCGAAAATATCCCCGTTACTATAAGTCGGATCGAAAAATTCAATTATTACAAATTGAATGATCTATAAATGTTGTTTTATTCATATTTTCTGTATCATGAATATTAACCGAAATATTTGGATTTTATATTTTTCGGCTTTCAGTTAACCACCGCTCCTGTTCATGTCATATTAATAATAAGTTGTTATATCATGAACCACTTTATTACAAGGTACATACCATATATATTTTTTTTTATGGAACTTTTACTTTGTGAGATATATGCAAATACGTTCTGTTGATCCCAACCCACTCTTTTGCTCTTGGATTTCAAAAACTTGAGTGACGGAGATAAAAATGATTCTGATTCATTAAAAATTACAGTACTAGCTATAGTTAATAGTTATCAATAACATTAATATGTTATATTCATGTTTCATTAACTGTATTTCTTTCCGGTCTAGAATATTTCTATCTATTCAGCCCTGCGAGGTTGCCTGGCCTGTTTGTTTACATTCAGGCGCTTTCTGTTGTAGAGGTTTGTTTAACTTGTAAATTGACTGAAAGATTTCTCATTACCTTTTGTAGTTATTCACTTAACATTCACGACAGTGTTACCAGTTAAACCTACTTTACCAGTATAAATCTGCTTTAAACCTGCACTTGGGAAATCTGCTTAGTTTAAGCAGCCTCTTCGTGACGTCAGGCGGACATTACCTGGGTAGGACAGGTGACATTTGAAGAACTTTTTTGAAACTCGCGTCATCCTCAATAGTTGATTTTCCTTAAGGAAAACCTGCTAATAAAAATTAAAGAATGACCTCGTTTATCCGACATTCGTTATTAAAAATAATTTTTGCCCAACTCTGCGTTAACCCTCAGTGACTGCTTTAGCTACTCTTTGCCTCCCACATTTTCCCAAGACTTCAAATAATCCTTTCTCATTAGCGAAGTGCCACATTTCCAGGGGATTCACTCTAATAAATTAGCGGGCACAAACTTTGGTCCAGCCTCAAGTATCATATGCGCCTGCATTTCCCTTACTTCGTTCTCTCTCGATCCGTCATGTAGAACTCTTACTATTGGCTTTTTTTAGCAGATTTCCCAGCTAAGCTAGCTAACGTGAGTCCCCTCTTCTCATTTGTACCTCCACCCATTATCAACAATCCTCTTTCTTCTGTATCTTCTTCAGGATTTCATGGTATTTATTTCTAACTTATTCATTTATAACTTCTCTCTAGGCAGAATGCTCAAGAGCAAGTCGAGAATGCCCGTTATCTGACAGATATAAAGTCTTTTAAAGTATTGAATGATATCTCAATGTCGATTTCACATGATATGAAAACTAAGAGGTTACAATGAAAGCGAGATGTAGTAAAAAGCAGCTCAACCAGCTTCCTATACAGGACAATGAATGTGACAGTGGTGGGTACCCGGCCCCGAGGGAGACCGAAGATGAGATGGGTTGACATACAGAAGAAAAGCACTCCGGAATTGCACTTAGTGGACTGGAAAGCCATCGACCATGTTATGCAGAGGCGAAGAAGGCTGGTAATGGCGGCTAAAGATCCCCAAGGTCTGTAAAGCCAAATGTAAAGTAAAAAAAAATGTATTGGTTTTTCTCTAATGTAGACTCTTATAATTCTTATTTAAGTCATATTTAATCTCTCAAAAGTCCTCTTGCGGTTGCTGTAAATAAAATAAAATGAATAAGTTCTTTTATCAAATAAAATTCCGATAACGGTGATAGAGTTTTAAATAAAAATCTCCCCTTTAAATTACAAAATCAGGAAAAGAAATCAAGGAATGGCATTTCATAATCCGCTGAAAAGCAAATTAAAAAAATGTTGTTTGAAACCTATCAGGAATGTTATCCCATGCACAATCTCTCTGCTGAATTATTAAAAGTAATCGTAACTAACTTTCCATGTTGGCACACACAAACACACACACACACACACACACACACACACACACACACACACACACATATATATATATATATATATATATATATATATATATATATATGTTATAATTATGCTGATGGAATTGCCAAAAACAATTTAGCCAATTCTTTTCATTTAACTGATTCCATACTCTTTAAGTAATACCTAAGTTCTTTTTAGTCTGCTCCTAGTGAATTAGAGAATTTCAAAGTACCTTGGGCTGCTTCTTTAAAGGAGACTCCGAAAAATCGCGGTTCAATGATTTCAGAAAAAAATGTTCAACTCGAGTGGCTCTGGTTATAAAGAAAAACGGGTCGGGATTATGTTTTTTTTTTTTGGTTTTTTTTTTTCATTTTGTTTTTTAATTAGAGGCGAGTGTTATTCTAAAGTAAGAATAAAGAATGAAGGGTAGGCTTGATCCTCCATGATGGGGCTTAACGCCTAAGCTGCTTCTCCCAGGGTTACCAATTCCCAGTCCTGTTTCACGCTTACCAACGTTTCTCCCCAAGTTTGTTCTCAAGCCCTTTATTATAATCCTCGTCTCATAGCTCTTCTGGCTATTCATTAGCCAGTTTTTTTTTGAGCCAATCTATTTATTCTTTTATTTGAGTCACAATAGTAAAATTACAGAAATATGGGTAGTACGTACGACGTACGTAAGCGCCTGTTGTTAATTCCAATGATATAAAGAAAAGTCCGTCACGCAGGGGCTGCGTAAACTTAGCAGATTACCCTCGTGAAGTTATACAATATAGATATCTCCATACGAGAGCCGAACAGTTACGGCAAATGGCCGAACTAGCTTTGGCGGGAAACTTAGTCGTCCGTTATCGGCCCAAATGTAACAAAAATGCAAATATCTCGGTTAATATTCAAGATAGAAAATATGTAAATGTAAATTTGATTTACAATAAAATTGGTTCTATAGAATGTTTTGATCCGACGTATGGTAACGGAGATATTTCGAATTTTCGAAAATCCCCCCTCTAAACCCCCCCCCCCCACTGGTCCGATTTCAGCCATTAACGAACTTGATCTGTCCTTTTGCATAAAACGTTTAAATATTGAGTTTGGTAACGATTAAACAAAAATTTCGACCACTAAAGCGTTAACAGACAAATATATATATATATATATATATATATATATGTATATATATACACACACATATAATTTTGAACGGATTTCCTCATTTTCGTCATCTCCTGGGTAGGATCGATGGACATTTGAGGAAAATTTTTGAAAATCGCGTCATGAGTACGACCTCAATAGCTGATTTCCCCTAAAGGAAATCTGCTAAAATGTTTGTTCTTTCGATTGAACTTAATTAAATGTGCAAAATACTTTCGAGCAAATCGTCAACATCATTGCTAAGTATACATGTATGTGTGTGTTTTATTTATATTGCAATACAGACACTCCAGAGAAAATAGAAGAGAAAAACAAGGAGCACTGGGCGGTGAAAAAAATAATAATAACACTAAAATTATAAAAATACAACTGGTTGAACATATAAACTTGGTGGGCCTCCAAAAAATAGTTGAACAAGAAATCCAATCCAGAAAATTAAAGAACAAATTGCCTTACAGGAGGTAAGAAACTGAAAAAAGAAGTTGCGATGAAGAAATAGAATGTTGGAAAATGATAAGAGATTCGTAAAAGCACTGATCTCTCAAAGACTTTTGAAGAGTAGAATGCCACATGGAACATATATGGTAGCCAGTTCATACGTGAGTATTCTGTAATTATTATTACAAATTGACCGTTATTTAATATTTTTTAGTTAGATAAATTTGAATAAAAAATATGTCAATTCTATATGACATATAAGTTTATAACTCATCGGATGTTTGCTTAGAAATATAAATTATATCGTCAGAAAGGTTAATAATGTGTCATACGAACAATTGGAAACTCCGCTGTGTTTATGTTGCCCTGCGTGACGGATTTATTTTTTCAAAATCTTTCAAGTCATTGGCCCCTTAAGTTTTTTAAGATAAGTGTCAAGTTGTTTACAGTTTAATTAAGGGGAAATCGTTGATTATAAATTAGCTTGTTTAGGCTTTAACGACTAGAAGGAAGTCGTTCTCCAACGATTCCAATAATCGTTACGTAGAGAAGGGTAGGAAAAGAATAAGAAAAGAAATTCTAATACTAGGAACTCTTGGAGGCATTCTCGGGAATGTCTTGAGTAGATTTGTGGAGCTATTAAGAGGGTTAAGTTACACCCCGAATGTGCAAGGGCTATGAGAAGTACCTCTTTTACTGCCGAGTTATTCCCTCAGAGCGGGTTACTTAAACGCGCTTATAGGAACCTCTTAGAAAACACGTATGAATTCGAAATTATAAGTACACGCACTCACATATATTTATATAATCTTTATATATATAATTCTACTGTACGTGTTTGTCACTAACCTCCTCTTAAACGGCTGGACCGATTTGAATGAATTTTTTTTGTATGTGTTTGGGTGACGCCCTGGATGGTTCAGATTTAAAAGTCAGCCCGGCAGATGAAGCAAGAGTGGGGGTTATAAGAGAGGCCTTAAATTAAAAATAGCGATATTTCGTTTCCTATTGTTTTTTTTTGTTTTTTTGCAAATACGCACAGGATAAAAGTTGTTTATTTCGTTATTTAGAGTAACTTTTGTTATATTCCGTATGTCGTATAACAAAGTATAAACGAGATACACACTAAAAACTAAAGCGGGAGAAAACTATTTTATTGGGCACTACCGGTTGTACCGAACTTAACAAAACTCGGTATGTGAATTAGCATAAATTCTTCCATGATTATAAGCTATATTAATTTTTTTAGGTTGAAACGGAAGTGGGGGTTATAAAGGAGACCTGCATTAAAAATTCGCGATATTTCATTTTCTATTTGTGTTTAGGTAAACTTGCACGTAACAAAAGTTGTCTTTTTTGTGTTATTAAAAGTAGCTTTTGTTTTAAACATAATATTATTAAATTTAATATCCTAATCGCTTGAAATATCACCCAGGACAACGTCTGTCGGGTCCGATAGTATATATATATATATATATATATATATATATATATATATATATATATATATATATATATAACGTTGAGTCATTCTGGGTCAAAGACATTAACACTTCTACTTTTCTACTTCTTTCTGATAATGTTAATTTACTTATAATTATTTATTAGCAGATTTCCCTTAAGGGAAATCAGCTATTGAGGTTGTAATCATGACGGAATTTTCGACATTTTTCTTCAAATGTCCATCGATCCTACTTAGTAGATGACGAAAATGAGGTCCGTTCAAAACTGTATATATATATATATATATATATATATATATATATATATATATATATATATATTTGTCTGTTACCTTTCTAGTGGTCGCAAATTTTTGTTTAATCGTTACAAAACTCAAAATTTAGTCGTTTTATGTAAAAAGAAAGATCAAGTTCGTTAACGGCTGAAATCGGACCAGTGGGAGGGGGGGTTTAGAGGGGAGGATTTTCGAAAATTCAAAATATCTCCGTTACTATACGTCGGATCGAAAAATTGTATAGAATCAATCTTATTGCAAATTACATTTACTATAAACATTGTTCTATACATATTTTCCGTATATTTGGGTATTAACCGAGATATTTGTATTTTTTTGTAATGAGTTCCGCTTTCAGTAAACGCCCACTCCTACTAGGGACATATTAATAATAAGCTGATATCTCATGAACCATCTCATTATTAGGTTAAATACAAAAGCTTTATTTTACGAGTTACAAACAAACACGTTCTGTTGACCCTCCCCCCTTTCTTTTTTTCTTGGACTACAAAAATCTGAGTGATTAAGATAGAAATTATTTTGATTCATTTCAAATTACTCCACTAACTATAGTTAATTGTTTGTTTTCCTTGTCTATCTATCGATACTCCGCTACAAGGTTGGCTAACCTGTTTGTTTACAATCCAGCCGTATTACGTTGTAGTGACTATTAACTTATATTGTAAATTCACTGAAAGATGTCTCATTGCCGTTTGTAATTATTCACTAATATTCACGGAAGTGTTACCTGTATGTATAGTTATCTATTGTAAACCTTCACTGGCTAACCTGCTTGTTCCTTAATCATGTGAAAATCTCATAACCGTCTGAATCGTATTTTGCCCCCCCCCCTTTCTATTTTCTTCCCGGATTCCTAAATTTGGAATGGTTGTGATTAAAATTATTCTGGTTTATTATTAATTACAGTACTAGATATAATAAATAGTTATGAATAAAATTTATAACTTATATTCAAATATATTTCCGTAATTGCTTTTATTTCCGGTAAAAGCTGGCTAACCTGATTGTTTACAACTCAGACTGTTTGCTATCAGGAAAATTCTTACCATTTGACTTGCCCTTTATTTGTTTACTTAATATTCACAGCAGTATTAAGTCTTACAAATAATAGATATTCAGTGGTACTATTTAGTGTTGGTGTAATAAGTGTTCAGAGCGCTGCTGTCATTAAAGGTAAGTCCATCTTTTGTGTTCTTGTTGTTTTTTTGAGATTGAATTGATTTTAATTTAATCTCGGATCCTAATGGACGAGAGTTACTTTCCCGCCAAAAGCTAGTTCGGCCGTTTCCTTGACTGGCTCGGCTCTCGTGAAATTTCTCTATTGTAAAACTTCACGTGGGAAATCTGCTTAGTTTACGCAGCCCCTGCGTGACGGACTTTTATTTCCTTTATCACATAATTTTCACAAATTGTTAACTCTTTTTGTAAAAAAAAATAAATAAATAAACTGTCTACTGTTAGGTAGGATCGATGGGCATATGAGGAGATTTTTCGAAAATGGCGCCTTGAGTACAGCCTCAATAGCTGATTTCCCTTATGGGAAATCTGCTAAAATCCCTTTTCCCTCCCTGGCTAGAATAGGGTGGTAACCTTTAGATAACTCAATTCCAATTAGCCATAGGAGCGTTAATAAATAATAAATTCTTAATAACATATGGGGCTCGGGTTAGCCATGTGAGTTAAAGCGTTGGCTTTAACCTCACAAGGTAAACCTAGAGTGGTGAGTTCGATTCTCGCCTGGGCAAACAGGAATTTATTTAGTCACGGACTCATTAAATAAAATCCTTCGTCCCTGGCTAGAAAAGGGTGGTGACCTGTAGATAATCCGTCCCAATTAGCCATAATAGCATAAAGTGGACGTTAATAAATAAATAATTACATATGGCTAAAGGGGATGATGTTAACAATGTCCAATGCTTGGGTTTTTACACAGAATACCGTGAGCTGCATATCGGCATGGCAACACGAATTTATTTAATGATGAAATCAATAAATAACCAAATCACCTTCGAAACAGTGGGGAGTAACTTGTGAGTTATTTATCCACGTTTATCCATAATAAAATAAAGTAGGCGTCAAAATAAAACTTGTTATTTTTAATATACCTCCATTCTTTTGCACGAGGTAATTTTAAAATAAATTGTTTTTCATTTCCGTTTCACTTCCTCAAATATTTATTAGGCTACCCTTTCAAAAATTATAATAATAAACCGTTATATAATTTACGGCTACGTTGGGCGTTTAGGGTTGTTTGTGCAGGTTATAGAGGGCAGAGATAAAGTCTAAAGGCTGCCTTATGAAATTTATGAAAGGGGCCCAGAGCATAAGGGGAACATACAATGGCGGGGGTTGTAGTTCTTGCAGGTAGCTCTACAGTGAGTGATATTGTTTGTCCCGAATTGCTCCTGTTCTTGTTGAATGGCTCAGGCCATTTTCCAAGGTTTTGTTGTCCTCCCTATAACAAGCCTCGTATAATCCTTCCTATTTTTCCCCTCATTCGCCGTACGTCCGTCCTAGCACTTTTCATAGCTAAGTGAAAATATTATGTTCAAATAAAATTTTATACTCAGGATAACAGGCTTAGCCTTTGTATATTGAAATAATTTATCGTTTCTCACTCCCACCTTCTCTCTCTCTCTCTCTCTCTCTCTCTCTCTCTCTCTCTCTCTCTCTCTCTCTCTCTCTCTCTCTCTCTCTCTCTCTTTTTTTTTAAAATGCATCTCGCATTAGTCAAAACGATTCCTAGAACAGTTATAACATCTAGTACTGGGCCTTCCTTTTCATCAAAATCGACTAAGACGAAGGGGCTTAGAGGAGAATGACAATAAACAAAAAAAAATGCTACTTTCTCAGCACCTATTAGCGACAAGAATGTCTCTACAGAGGATTTTCAGCAGGTAGGGGATGCTGTTCGTCTCTTGTACGCATTCTCCGAGACTTCCATAGTTTTAAATCGAAATTACTCCAACTTCTACGAGATTCAAGCATTTATTTTTGACATAATTTCCTATACGAACCTTATATGAAATTTACCCAAGCTGGTATGACACACTAAAAATGTCATCATCTCACCATACATTCACTATTTCTTAATAAAAATCGTCTTACTTCTGTAGGCACGATTAGTATTGTTGTAGTCTGAAAAAATGAAAGTAATATTAAGTCGCTTAATATTTGAGTTCCGAATATCCACGAGTCACAATTCTTTCATAATCTATTTTACTGTGGCTCTTATTTTGGATGCACAAAATCCACTCAATGAAGAGAACCTCTTCTGGTGCTTCATTGTGCTTCTTGTTTAATTTTTGATGCATTTAAGTCTTGAAAATAACGTTTCTCTAGTACAAGTAGTAACTATTAAACTGAAAAAATGGCATAACATTTATTCCAAATTAGGGAAGGCCACTTGAATATTTTCATTAAATAATATTTTATGCAAATCTGCTCACGGCAATTTGAAATTTTTGAAGGCTTATGCGATTGTCTCGTATATTTACCTAGAATTTCAACAGTGTTTTAGGTTACACTGCTTTTAGAGTCTTGCAATTTTAATGTAGGCCTCTCTTGATCTTGAAGCCTGAAGCCTAGTTAACTTATAGGAAAATTCGGGTCTGTATATATATATATATATAGTTTTGAGCGAACCTCATGTTCGTCGTCTCCTGGCTTGGAATTTCCTGATATGTAGAATATGATTACGTTTTAATTCCATATCTATTTTCTGTGTAAAAGACGAAGAGGCATTTCTGAAAAGTGGTTTTCTATTATCAGCTGTCCAATGGGCAGCCATATTGCATGCCAGCCAGCGTCACGCGAACTTAACATGAACCCGTGCCATAGATTATTTTAAGCCCGCTCTTACGTAGATGATGGCCTCATTAAGTAATCGCTTTACTTGAGTTATAAACAATATTAGACCCCCTATTATTAACTATGGCAAAGCATTCCTAAAACCTTTTGTTAATAATGAATAAACTTCAGTAATCCAGCAATTTCGACATGCGCCGCATTTATTCAAATTATCCACCACCTTTAATAAATCTATTTATTTAATTAGAGTGCATGCTATTAACGTAACTCTTGATCTTTACATGATTATTATGATTTTTTACTAATAAAACAAATTATCAGGATATGCACGTTTGCATGCAGCATAATATGTATATTTTGTTATGTACAGGTTTTCACCCTTTTCTAGCCAGGATTTGCAACAATAATAGTAAGAAGTAGTTTAATGAAACTAGGAATGGTTATGAGAAAAGTTTCATATGATCGCTTTAACTCCTAAGAAATAAATGAATAGGATAATATAAAAATTTATATAGATCAATCGATGTTAACAGACCATACTGTCCACCATAATAACCCCTACATTATCATCATTAACAAGAAAAATAAATATAAGTTGATATTTTTGATATTTCTTTAACAAATGGCGAGAATATTCCAAATGCAATTGCTTCGAGAAAATGCCAAGTCCTAGATGCATAAATGAAAGATGATGAAATTGGAATCAATCAGAGTTGCCAATCGTTGCTATTTTGACAAGTGGACTTATGTCTAATAATACTCTCAAAAAGAAAATAATATTTAAGTTCATCTAGAGATATAATTTTGCATTGACGAAATGAGTTATCAGTTAATGCCAGAGTAGTAAGAAAATTTCTGAATACCCAATGAAGTAACCCTTTTAGCAGATTTCCCTTAAGGTAAATCAGCTATTGAGGTCGTACTCATGACGCGAGTTTCGAAAAATTTCTTCAAATCTCCATCGATCCTACCCAGGAGATGACGAAAATGAGGTCCGTTCAAAATTATATATATATATATATTTGTCTGTTAACGCTCTAGCGGTCGCAATTTTCGTTTTATAGTTACCAAACTCGATATTTAAACGTTTTATGCAAAAAGACAGATCAAGTTGGTTGATGGCTGAAATCGGACCAGTGGGAGGGGGGGTTTAGAGGGAGGGATTTTTGAAAATTCAAAATATCTCCGTTATTATGCGTCGGATCGAAACATTGTATGGAATAAATCTTATTGCAAATTAAATTTACTATAAATATTGTTCTATACATTTATTCTGTATCTTGAATATTAACCGAGATATTTGCATTTGTATTCTGCGTGTGGTCACCAGCTATGTTCGGACTTTCCGCCGAGAGCTCAGCGGCCGTTTCCATAACTATTCGTCCCTCGTGAATAGGTTTAGAGGTTAGGTAAACTGTTTTTTTGGGGCTAGAAACTACTGCGTTATTACTTCCTAAATAATGTTTTAGGTTTAGAGGTTTCTTACTACTACAGTTGTTATTAGGCAGATTTCTCTATTGTAAAACTTCACGTGGGAAATCTGCTTAGTTTACGCAGCCCCTGCGTGACGGACTTTTTTAGTGGAAAAGTGTTCCCCCTGTAAAAAGATTTCCAGGATTCTGAGAATAAAACCCTCCACTGTAATAAAGTATACCTGAGGCTAATTTCAAAGACTGTTAAATATTATATTAGTTACCTAAAAAACATACTTACACCTGATTCAATAGGTATGGTGTTTATTTCAAATGGCGATGAAAAGTATCTTAGTTTTAAATTATTACAGTCATGACCCTATTATGTTATAACATGTTTTAAATATTGGTGTAAATGGAAATTATTTTGTGTTAGCTCAAATGTAATAAATGAAAACCCGAATATTTCATACATAATTTCAACTGATCTCTATAAAGCCATATTCTCCTATCATAAAGGTTTCATGGTGGGAAAACGTTTTATGATCTGTGGCAGAAGGGTTTAAGTCGATGGTATTTGTAATAAACAATTAAATGTCTGTATTTTATGTTTTAGTAAGTAGCCAATGACTCCTCCACTTCTTGTCATTGCATTTACGGAAAATGACATGTATCGATCGATGTACCGACAGGTATCTGGAGAAGTTTTTTAGATAATGAAATTAGGTATTTTTTTCGAGAAGTTAATGACAAAAGAGCAGTTAATAATTTCACCTTGCTATACATTCAATCACGTTATTATCCCACCATTTCGGTCCTCTTAGGTAACTTTATCTAAACATAGATCTTATTTCTTGGCGCCATTTGTTTGATAAAGAAAACTCGTGGCATTAGGGATAAGGTAGAATAAACCAACTAATTGTGAGTTGTTTATGATAAAGGTAATAAGACTGTTCAAGGTTAAAACGGACATGAAAAGAATAATTTCGTGCTGAATACAAGCGAAACACTTAGCATGAATGCTGTGAATATAAAGAAACAAGCAGGCAGAAATTGAGCAATCAAGCTCCGTCGCGTAATGGGAGGTGTAATTCCAGAATTGAAACAGCCTTAGGAAAACAGCGCCAAACATGGGGTAATGGCCCCGCTAAGAACAGCTGTAACACAGAACATTCCGACTGTTAATTTTAGTATTCTATCTACTTCATTGCTTCTTAAAGCTTTATTTCACAGCGTTATTTGTTCTGAGAGAAATAAACTGTAAAATTCACTTATTTAAATCAAATAAAAGTTAATACCGCCAGTATATATGATACTTTATTTACACCTGTTGGCGAAAAACGGCTTCACTGCCTGATGATTGAGTTCAGCTGGGAAGCGATTTCGATGCGAGAACATATTCAAGATCTTCGTTCAAGAATGATTTACTGAGTTTGTTATCCGTGAGTCAGAAGGTTTTATAAACCTGTAATTTGTCTGAGCTTGTTTACATTTTGGTCAAGTAAAACGAAGACTGGCTTATGAGTGAGTCCAGAGAAATTATTAGCAGATTTCCCATAAGGGAAATATGCTACAGAGGTCTTACTTACTCATGACGCGATTTTCGAAAACTTTCTTCAAATGTACACCGATCCTTCCTAGGAGATGACGAAAATTAATGGCTTTTCAGCCCACTACGTGCAATTCCGGAGTGCCCTTCTGTCTCTCAACCCAGCTCATCTTCGGTCTCCCTCGAGGCAGGACCACTGTCGCATTCATTGTCCTGTAGAGGAAGCCGGTTGAGTTACATTTTGCAATATGGCCCTCCCATTGTAACCTCTTAGCATTCATATCATGTGAAATCGACAGTCTCGTTTCAGATATAATGCAATCAATTAATAGGGTTCATATCTGTCAGATAATGGGTATTAGCAGATTTCCCTTAGGGGAAATCAGCTATTGAGGTCGTACTCATGACGCGATTTTCGAAAAATTTCTTCAAATGTCCATCGATCCTACCCAGAAGATGACGAAAATGAGGTCCGTTCAAAATTTATATATATATTTGTCTGTTAACGCTCTAGCGGTCGTAATTTTTGTTTGATCGTTACCAAAGTCGGTGTGTTGCGTCGAATGGAATAATTGTATGGAACCAATCTTATTGCAAATTTAATGTTCTATAGGTGTTGTTAGTGCACTTTTTCATTATCTTGATTAATTACCAAAACACTTGCATTTCATATTTTTCGGTCTTCAGTAACCACCCCCCCCCCTCTTACTAATCTTATATTACCAATAAAATGTTATATTTTGATGCATAAAGTAAAAATAAAGTTATAAGTTAAAATATAAATACCAAATATTGTTCTCATTGAAGTTTTACTTTTTGAGATAAGTGGTTACGTGGCAGAAATGGGAAATCTGCTTAGCTTATGTAGTCCCTGCGTGACGGAGTTTTTACTTGTTAATGTGGAAGTTTATTGCCAAATGTCAAGTGTCTAGAGAAAATTCTCACTCATAATGAATAATATGATGTTATTGGGTGTTAATATAAGTGGTTTTAGGACAAATTATGTTGTAATATTTTATATTTTTAGCATTAACATTTTTATTCTAGTAAGAACTAAATAGACTATGGACATAATTAATCATGATGGGATTGGTATTTCGAAAAAGTACACGAAAATAAATATTAATTATAGAACTTATTACGCATGCACTTAACTTAAGTACTTATCTGAATAAAAATGTTAATGCTAAAAATACAAAATATTACAACATAACTTGTTCTAAAACCACTTATATTACCACCCAATAACATGTTATTAATGTTGAGCCCCTAAAACGTGGGCTTGTCGTTGAAAGAATAAGGTTAGGTGGCGCTTAATGGCTTGCGAGTATATATAAATAGGAATGCTTAAAAATGATAGTTAATATGGAGAAGTTAAACTGAAGATGTACTGAGAGGATCGATGCTCTGCTAAGCCGGGAATAACAGGCTGGTAATTGGACAGCAAGTTCCACCATTACCGAAGGAACCACTCAACAAACAATCCCACCCGACGAGGCTCCCAGAAGTTAGAGCCGGGCAAATAATGTCAGTCATTTTGCCCATCCCTCGCTACCTCTTTGGAATTTGACATGATACAATTGTTGGGAATAGATTCACTTGGCTTGGGGTAACTTAATTGACATGATTATACACAACTAACTCCTCGGCAGTAGTTGATGCTTTGTTTGGATATACATTGATCTTGTCTCTAGGTATTTCCCTCCATTCATAAAAACAATCTCTTTGGATACAAAGGTGAGACACTCATTAGATTTTCAGTCTCACACATGTGGTATTTACTATGGAGAAGGTGCACTGAGAATTACTTACTGTGAAGAGAGACTATGTTATTCATTTTGATAGTTCATAAAACGGATCACAAACGAATAAATCTGTCGGTGGTGAGATGGAGAGGATGAGGGATCTAACTACAAGAAGGTCCCAACAAAATAGGCCCGCTCTAAAAAAATCAATTTTATTGTACCAAAATATAAAACTAATCAAATAAAATTCGATTTCAGAATAAAATAATCTAAATAAATATGTTAATTAAATATTCGTAATATATTAAATTAAATATTCGTAATAAATATGTTAATTAAATATTACTAATGTCTTTTGGCAAATAAAGTAATAATAATGATGGTTAATGATCACTCTTGATGCCTTGGACCTCTTTGGCACAGCTGGCTTGGCCTGACGTTGGCCTCGTTGGAATTATATGGCGGGAGGTATACCATTGTTCCCTTCAAGCTTGTTAAACTCAAATATATTGGCTGACCTACCTGTTTCATTAACAAACTATACCAGACCAACACACAAACAAAACACTAGAAATGTAAACAACCCAACACGGATGAAGACAACGATCCACCGCGTGAAAACAATTTACCTGGACACTAGTTAAAAACTATTCGTTTGACAAATCTAGAGGTAAGTAAACAGACTAAAACGTAAACAACCTCATTGCATAAACAACTACACGTAAACAAACTTATACGGTGACCTGAGACTTAAACCCTACTGACCAAGGTACATCTAACAGTGCAACTTTTTGACGGGGTTGAAGAAGGTACCATCGCATCGGTCATCACCAGAACCTCAATAGCTGTTTTCCCCTAAGGGAAATCTGCTAATATTTTTGAGTGGAAATTAAGCATGAGACGAAATTGAAAAAGAGTATGGGAAATATTATGGACGATTTTCCAAGAATAATAAATACTATGAAACGGGAAAGAAATGAAGTGCAGCCTCTTTCTAGCCAATATGCTCTTGAAGGAAATCAGCTGTTATGAGATAAACCGGGTTTTTATATTATTTATAACAAACTATTTTTTGGCCGAAGTAAAACATTGTTATCAGCAACTGTGAAGGCGTCCATGACCCTTCATCTCACCTCTCTCTCTTTCACTCCTTTCTTTATTTTCCCTCTTCACAGTATCACCATTGTTCCTCAGTCCATTCTTTACTTCGCGCACAAAAGAAGGCAGTGTTTGCTTTTCGTTTGCCTCCTTCTTATTACACATAATTTATATACATATTTTTCTCCGCTCGCTTTCATTCAACGTATTTTTCTACATCTAAGCCATTGCGCAATATGACTACTATTTGAGTTTGTTAGCCTCATTAGCTGAATATAAGCCACAAGCTTTTAAAAAATATATATTCTTTAAATGCTTTATAATAACTGTTTACTCGATACCAAAATAAATATTTCTGCCAAAATATAAACATAAAGTAATAAAATAAATTCCCCCTTTAACCAGTGCTAAAAAACATTATAGTAGGTACTTTAAAATTCCTCAAGAACAGAACAATTTCTCAAGAATAAATGTTGTAATCTCGTAGAAGTTGGAGAAATTTCGTTTTAAGCATTTTTGTGGCAAGAGGACAAATAACTGAAGCATTGAAATACATTTTGTTATATCTGCTACTGGCATGCAAATATTTTGTTTTGTATTTTTAAGTTCATATTATTCAAAGACATTTGTACTGTTTAAACTCTCTCTAGAATTGACGTTGCAAAAAGTAAGAACAAACCACTTTTGGATCAAATTAAACAGGCTTACAAAACGCTTATATCGGTTTACCGATAAGGGAAATGAGCCTTTGATGACGTACTTATGACGCCATTTTCGAAATTTTTCTTCTAATGTCCATCGATCTTACCTAGGAAATGACGAAAGTTTGTTCAAAGTTGTATATATATATATATATATATATATATACAAACAAACACATATATTTGTTTGTAACCGCTCTAGCGTTCGCAATTATTGTTTGATCGCTACCAAAGTCGATATTTAGTCGTTTTATTTAAAATAAAGACCAAGTTCGTTAACTGCTGAAATCAGGCAAGGGGATGGGGGAGGGGAAGATTTTCGAAATATCTCGGTTCCTACACGTCGGATCGAAAAATTATTTAGTACCAATCTTATCGAAAATTGAATCAGTCGCTTTCTGTTGTAGACATTATTTACTTGTAAATTGACTGAGATATATCTTATTACAGTTTGTAATTATTCGCTTAACATTTTTTTTGGTTGTGTTACCAGTATGTAAATTTATCAGGTGTAAACTTCTCCGAAGGAAATCTGCTTAGTTTACGCAGTCCCTGCTTGACGGACTTTTTGTTGACGTCACTTGTAGACTATCGCATCATTTACTAGTTCTGTACAAGAGTTGATTAAATGGGGAATGATCTAGAACTAAACGAATTAAAAAAAAAGTCTGATGTAGGTATCACATTACTTCCTTGTTCACCTAAACAAAGTAATTAAAGAAATTCACCTGCAGTACTTGAACTGTTTTTCATTGCATGATTTCATTTGAAAATGATTCACTATATCTCCGATTCAATGCTAAAAATTTCATAGATTTACCCTAAGGAAAATCAGCTTTTAAGGTTTTACTCATGATAAGGTATTCAAAAAATGTCTTCAAATGTCCAAAACCTAGGACAACAAAAATTATGTACATGTACTTCACCTTCTGCAGACCCCTACTCCCACTTCTACTCATGTCATATTAACAATAATCTGTTCTATCATTAACTTCTTTATTTTAAGCTTATTTACCAAATGTTTTAATTTTTAATGGCTAAATTCAAATTTTGCGGGGGGGGGGAGGGAACTTGAAGAGGGAAATAATTGAAAATTCGAAAATCTCGTTCCTGGAGTGCGCTCAAATACCTGGGAAGGATAGTTATGGGAAGCAAAAGTTTTTGGAAATAGATATAAAAGACGGATGCCATGTGTGTCAGGATACCTCCAAGACCTGCAAGGGAGACTCTTGACTTTGAGAATCCCTTTGTGAAAGCCAAAACTGTTGTATTAAAATGACAGTGAAGGGTGGACTAACCCCTAGGGGAACCGGAAAACCCTCATGATCTGTATAGAAGTGGCCACCGAAATGTATAAAAAGAGTTTTGAGAGGGCAGAACATATCACAGATTAGAAGTAACTTTTAATTGATGGATTTGTAGAGTTAGTTATCACCTGTGTTCCTTTGGCAAGAGGAAAAATCATCACAATGCATATTTTGATGAATCCCTATTCATTTTTGTGTTATTACATTTTAATGAATCATTACATGTATCCGCCATTAATGGCCATATATTTTTATATCGAGTAATACTAGCACAATGCTCAGTTAGATTATTATTTATGAGTATTTAAATATTGAGCTTAGTACCGGTAATTTAGAGTTTTTTCCAATTTCCAGTTAAGACTCCATGTGGTCTGGCCTTTTGGTAGTTAAGTCAATAGATTTTTATACTAACACTCTCTGCTCTTAAAGTCGATACACTGAGCAATATTCCAGGTAAATTACGATAATTAAATTACATTTGGTAGCCTTTTTAGCACATTTCGATCGCGGGGGGGGGGTGCAAATCAACTCAGAATATCCCCAGACATCCTGGAGAGGTCTTGGGCAGTCAGACCTTGCTAATACATACATCCTAACGGCAGAGCCTGTACAAAGTTGCATTTCTTTGTAATTTAGTTTAATTATACATAATTATATTGCTTTAAAGGTGCCCATCTCTCATTTTGAATTGAATATTTGTTATAGGTGAAGAGAGGGTTGTTGAAACCTTTCCTAAATTCTTTATAATTCATTTGGTTGTGGGAATTGTAATATTTGTACAGCGTCCACTGACTATTGCCGCAGCCAGATTGTTAAAACATTTTGTTACAGATCTTACATTCAAGTCGAATTTAAAGAGTCACTAAATTGTTGTCGAAGGAGAGATTTTTTTTTTTCCAAGCAAGAAGAAGAGATAAAAGAAAAGTGTAGCGACTTTCCCAAAGGCATCAGACAAAGTTCCAATTTATATGAAATCACTATAAGTGACTTTATGAATGAAGGCCCGTGAAGAGCAGAGTAAATCTTGGGGATGCTTGTAAAGGAAAGCAGGCAAAGCAAACAGTCTTTCTCCTTCCTTTCTCTGCTTTCCTCGTCTGTCAAAGGACTCGGCTAATGAGCGAGTCTTCCGCTAAGAACTCCGCAGAATAAAATAATGTTAGCTTTTCCCTCCCGAATAAAACACACACACACACAAGGCACTCAGTTTTGACAGGGCAAATATTTGTACTGGAAATGTATTTGCACAAGGTGATATTTAAAAAGGAAGGCGTGTACACTGGGGAAAATATCTCGGGATTTCATCAAGAAGTAATTTATGCTTCCTTAACACTACAGATAAGCTCTGCCAAGTAGGATTGATACGTGGATGACCCCAATGTTAGCAAGGCCCGATTATTTTTGTCGTTATTGTAAATATTTTATATTTAACGATATCTTGTATATTTTATTTAATTATTTTTAGTTATTTGTTTTATGAATTTCTTATTTATATAGGATTTGTATACAGAAAAGTTAATACGTGTTTTATGAAAAAAAATTATTGTGATTGGCCCAGTTCACTACTAGTAGTTTCGAAAGATGGGGCATACAAGTGGAGAGAGTTATACAAATGTACTCTCCTATTTAAGGGAGGAAAAAGAGCATCAAGTAGTATTATTATTTACTTATATAATTTTCCTACTATTGAACTCAATTTTTATTTCCGTTGGTATATTTTTCATTGTACTTTTCTGTCTGTAGCAAATTCCCAAACAACAGTACATTTAGTGGCTGTCAAAAAAAAGGATAATATCGGTACATTCCCCACTACCTCTAACCAATTATCGAATCGATGAATCCACTTATGAAAACACAAAATTCAATCTTTTTAATGAAAGACCATTCGTTCAAATACATAACGACGCCATTTAGAGATATAATAACCTAGTTAACATTTCTTCCGTATTAAACCCAGGTGAAATCTGGACCTTTTTGAAAATGAACCACCTTCCATCTGGGTCATACTACCTCCCGAAATCCTACAAACATTGAAATCTTTTATAGCCCCACAAATCTCCTCAAAAGTCGTTCGATCACAACTAAGTCTAGTTGCCACAATTTTAAATAATCAAGCAAAATTAAATTTTTCTATATTACGTTAAAGGAAAATGGCAACATGTTCAACCGCAAAATATATTTAGAGTCGGATCAAAAAATATAATTTTAACCATTTTTGTTGATAAATTAATCTGCAACAATTGTTCTTCTGAATATTTTTCTCAAATATTAATGGAGTTATTCATTTTATGCGTTTTAGACTTTAATAACCACCACTATAACACAAGCGATTTACACTTACTGATTTTTGTGTAACTTATAAAAATCTCATTACTAAAAATGTCATGCCCACTTTAAATATTTTGCATTGTTTTTGTATAGTAGTATCTAAGGGAGAAACTTTGACATGATATGAGAAGAGAGAATACCACAACTTTATCCAGTGAATAGCCCTACGCGACAGAGTTTTTTCGTTTTTCTTTATTTCACAATTTATCTAATTATAGCCAATCAAAATGCATGAATAAATTATCAGTTGACTAAATTGACAAAATTATAGTTTTCATCATGACTTTTTTATGTCTAATGTCATTTTTCTTTTGCAGGTGAAGTAATTTGCTGTAATAATGAGTGAGCTGCTATTGCCGAGGTAAATTTATTTTTTTGCACCATTAGATAATTAAATTAGCTAGTGAATTAGTAAATAATACTTTTTTTCAGAGTTTGACATTCAGTAAACCTGGATCATCTGGGAATAGGTTTTTTTTTTTTTTTTTTTTTTTTTAATTCACAGCCAATCCGCATTGCATTAATTTCATAAAATTTGCTTCCTCACTAAATCTTGTTTAGGAAAGGTTTTAAAATTATTTTATAACATTTTATTAATATACAAGCATTGTAAAAATATAAAGCAAACATGAAATAATTTATAATTCATTGTGAATTAATTAATTCTGCAATATAACTGTCACTGAATTATGTATGAAGCATTTTTATTATCAATTGCACATTGCAAATGAAAAACATGGAAAAAAATTACTCTTTTTATTCAAAACTACTCTCAGTACCTACAAAAGTACTCGTAGTGTTTTTAAAAATCGATAAAAAATATTTATGTACAAGAATATACACTGGTGTAAAACTGTAACAACCGGTTTGGCTGTTCAGATAGTTATTGTCATTTGGTTTAGTTTGCTGCGAGTTATCACGCTTCTTTGATTATTTACCTCATTCTTTATTCAATATGTTTGATATAATTCGCTTTTGCTGCGCTTATCCACAAAACGCATGAATGTGCACTTTTATTGTGAACCACAAATTTTTGCAATTTGGAATAGTTTGATAATGATTAGAAATCAAGTAAAATTCTTTCCATCATAAAGGAAATGGCCTTGGGTAATAAATAGATAGCTTTTATATTCATTTTAACAATTCTCCTGTAGGGGTTCACTTGGAATTCAAATCATTAATCCATCAATAAACAACGGCGAAAATCTATATAACAAATTTGATTACGAGCATGTTTCTGAAACTTTAAAAAAAAAAAATGATTATCATTTTGTAGTAAGAAATTTAGAATGTTTAAATCTAGCTTTCGATAACAATCTAATAGTTAGTGAAACACATTCACCCTTGTTCGATGCCGTAATCATATTTCGACACGATAACTAACAGCTGTTAGAAAATAAACAGAGTTGTAAAAAGTCTTTTGTGGTTTTTCGAGAGTAATTATTAATGTTTGATAATATTGATCAACACATTTAAATTCGATGTTTGTAGCCGTAATTAGGTTTTAAAACTTCTAAATTCACGTAAATAACCAAATCAAACTATCGGTTAGATACTAAAAGACAATATAGAAAGAAAGAAGTCCAACATTAAAGCTAAAACCTCACGATGGATGCAGTATCAGTAGACACTACAGAAAAAGATTGAAAGATGCCCAACCTTAAACCTCACGATGCTTTGTGTCCGTAGGCATTAGGAACTATATTGAAAGATGCCGAACCTTAAACCCCACGATCCAAGTATCAGTAGGCACTAGGGAATTATATTGAAGGATGCCCAACCTTAAATCATGAAGCTCAAGTGGCAGAGAATCAGTAGACCGTAGGAGACTAAATTGATTGAAAGATGCCCAACCTTAAACGTCACGATGCATTGTTTCAGTGGACAATAGGGGACTATATTGAAAGATGCCGAACCTTAAACCTCACGATCCTTTGTATCAGTAGGCACTAGGTAACTATATTGAAAGATGCCCAACCTTAAAGCATTAACATCACATTGCTGAGTATCACTAGGCAGTAGGGGACTAAATTGATTGAAAGATGCCCAACCTTAAACCTCACGATGCTTTGTGTCCGTAGGCATTAGGGAACTATATTGAAAGATGCCCAACCTTAAATCTCACGATGCTTTGTGTCCGTAGACACTAGGGAACTATATTGAAAGATGCCGAACCTTAAACCCCACGATCCTTTGTATCAGTAGGCACTAGGGAATTATATTGAAGGATGCCCAACCTTAAAGCATTAACTTCACGATGCTGAGTATCAGTAGGCCGTAGGAGACAAAATTGATTGAAAGATGCCCAAACTTAAACCTCACGAAGCTTTGTGTCCGTAGACACTAGGGAACTACATTGAAAGATGCCGAACCTTAAACCCCACGATCCTTTGTATCAGTAGGCACTAGGGAATTATATTGAAGGATGCCCAACCTTAAATCATTAACTTCAAGATGAAGAGAATCAGTAGACCGTAGGAGACTAAATTGATTGAAAGATGCCCAACCTTAAACCTCACGATGCATTGTTTCAGTAGACACTAGGGAACTATATTGAAAGATGCCGAACCTTAAACCCCACGATCCTTTGTATCAGTAGGCACTAGGGAATTATATTGAAGGATGCCCAACCTTAAATTATGAAGCTCAAGTGGTAGAGAATCAGTAGACCGTAGGAGGCTAAATTGATTGAAAGATGCCCAAACTTAAACCTCACGAAGCTTTGTGTCCGTAAACACTAGGGAACTACATTGAAAGATGCCGAACCTTAAACCCCACGATCCTTTGTATCAGTAGGCACTAGGGAATTATATTGAAGGATGCCCAACCTTAAAGCATTAACTTCACGATGCTGAGTATCAGGTTGCAGTAGGAGACGAAATTGATTGAAAGATGCCCAACCTTAAATCTCACGATGCTTTGTGTCCGTAGACACTAGGGAACTATATTGAAAGATGCCGAACCTTAAACCCCACGATCCTTTGTATCAGTAGGCACTAGGGAATTATATTGAAGGATGCCCAACCTTAAATCATGAAGCTCAAGTGGCAGAGAATCAGTAGACCGTAGGAGACTAAATTGATTGAAAGATGCCCAACCTTAAACCTCACGATGCATTCTTTCAGTAGACAATAGGGGACTATATTGAAAGATGCCGAACCTTAAATCTCACGATCCTTTGTATCAGTAGGCACTAGGGAACTACATATATTGTAGGATGCCCAACCTTAAAGCATTAACTTCATAATGCTGAGTATCAGGTTGCAGTAGGAGACAAAATTGATTGATAGATGCACAACCACAAAACATTAACCCACGATGCTGAATATCAGTAGGCAGTAGGAGACAAAATTGATTCAAAGACGCCCAATCTGTTAAAACATAAACCTCACGAAGCAAAGTATGAGTAGACTTTAGGGGACAAAATTGATTGAAAGATGACCAACCTCAAAACATAAACCTCACGATGCGGTTAAGAGTAGACATGGGAGGACTAAATTGATTGAAAGAAGCCCAACCTCAAAACATAAACTTCACGATGCAGTTATCAGTAGAAATTAGGGAACAAGATTGACTGAAAGAGGTCAAAACTTGTGCACTAGGCACTACCGTTTCTTTCCGATACCAACCTTGATTGTAGAATTAAGAAAATAATTAACTATTAAGTTGACCGTGGATATTACTTGAGCGGCTTGAAATATTTTAGGATCACACACTAGGAGAAATAAATTGTCTGAATAAAAGTTAACGAGAATGAGATGTGACATTTCCAGTTTTTTGAGGTGGTGACGTACCAACAGATTTCTGGTAGTTTATACATCATAGAACCAATGTTCCTACAGGTGACAGGATGTACAGGAATTCAATTTGTCTTTAGTGTCAAGCAGTGTTGTATGTTCATTTTGACCCTTGTTTGATTTCTGTAATCAAATGGATTCCAAAGAAGCCGCCTACAAAAAGGGAAATAGTAATTGTAGTTGTCTTTCAATTGGCTAAACAACGGTTTGGGGATTTATATCTTGGAGAGGATAAGAGAAAATGAAGGAATAGAAGAAAAAAGGTTGAGGAATGCTGGGCATTGAAGTGGAATTAAATCGCAGCCCGGTTGAAGGTAGGACGAATCGAAGCGTATAATCGATTTATCGAAGCGTGCTATAGCACCCGCTGCCCCCATAACCTCGTAGACCTGTTGGACCTTTATCATTACCAGCTATGGAGTGCAGTCACTGGAGAATTTCCAGTATTTCTACGATTTTTTCAGAATATACTACACGTATCAACGATTGTGAAACATTGGGTTAATTGAATGAAATGGATGTTTGAAATATTCCATTTGTTTTCCAACGTAGATACAAAATTCAAATATTATGAATTGATAAATTTACCCTTGGCACAGAGTGTTTCATATTTTTTCAAACTGAAATAACAGTTGTAATATTCAGTTAATAGCAGTATTTTTCTAAAACATATTTTGTGTACACGTTTTTTTCAAAAGAAAGTTCTGTATATGTTATAAAAATATTTGAAATATAGCCTTGTCTAATGAAAAACAAACACATTGTCGAAATAATGAGCATCTTATTCAAAATAAGAAAGCAATACATCATCCGTTCCAAATGATTGATTCTCTTTCATCTTCCTTCTTCCTTTTACTAAAACATTTTCCGCTTTTGTAAGATAGCTTATTTTTAGTGGAACTTCAGTGAATCTTTCTGAGAAGACATTGATTTCTGGATTCGCCAAATTCAGGCGTCCTTTAAATCTATTCTAACGACTGGTGAGACCGTGCTCCTCCACAACGTTCCACAAATTCACTGTTGTGCAAGGGAATAAGGCGCTTTATTAATAAGGAATTTCCTCAACTGATTCTCTTTGTTGACAGTGCCCTAGAAGCTAAAACCTAGGATTTTGATTCTCGTGCTATTCCAGTTTTGTTCCTCAGATGAAGTATAGTCTGCAGAAGTCTTATGCATTCTGGAAAAGTGTCCTATTGTGTAGTTCGACCTGACTAGTGCACATTTTACTTTGTGAACGGGAATGACAGATGCGACACTGGATTCAAAATTTATGAATCTAATATGTACATATGTGGAGTTTCTACCTGCAATTTAGAGCTTTATCCAATTTGGAGTTAAGTGCTCTGGCATTTTGTTAGATAATGCATTTCTTTCAAGGACTTCTAACTGGATATTACACTCTGAAACAGCCTTAGTATTGGCACAATCCTTCGTCTTGCAGAAGGATAGTTATTTGAAATTTCCAATTAGTCCAATTTAAATTCCCTGACATAGCGTGGATCATAAAAAGAGAAAATGTACATGGGCGGGACACATGGCGAGGGAGAATAAAGATAAATGGTCTAAAAATATTATCAATAGGCACCCTCGGTGCCCACTACAACAGAAAGAGAGGAAGACCAACTACTCCATGGGACTTAAGAGATGAGGACTACATGTGGCGGGGCCACATGGCAGAGAGTTGCAGAACAAAGAAGAGAATGGAAGAGACTTGGAGAAGAACACTGTTGCACAAGGATTAAACCTGAAATAAATTAGCAGATCTTCGCACACGAAAAATCAAAAAGAGCTTAGCTTTAAGTTTGTACTACAATTATTAAAAAAAAAACAAAACAAAAATACTTTATTTATATCATCACGGACTGAAATGATTGAATATACTGAAAGACTTGAATAGGTGTCCGCAGAGGATTGTAGTATCCCAGTTCTCTACCAGAGCTCGCTGATATCACGGAACTGGTGGAGCGGCGAGAGTTAACGTGGTGTGTCGGTCTGTCGAGCCCCGGCAGGCTAATTCCTTTACGAAGGCTAATGACACTGGCACAGTGTGGTGCCAATGGTCTCACAGAAATTTATACAGACTTTTAGCTATTGAGGTAGTACTCACGACGCGATTTTTTAAAAAAATTCACAAATTCCCATCGATCCTACCAAAGAGATTACGAAAATGAGGTCAGTTCAAAATTATATATAAATATATATATATATATATATATATAGCGCTCTAGCGGTCGCAAATTTTGTTCTTCGTTATTATTCTTCGGATCGAAACATTGTATATAATCAATCCTATTGCAATCTTTTTACATTATCTTGATTATTGACCAAGATATTTTCAGTTTTTAGTTTTCGGCATTCAGTAAACCGACCGCCCCTACTCATGTCACATTAATAATAAGCTGTTATATTATGAAGCATTTTATTCTAAGCTCAAATACCAAATATTGTTTTCAATTGAACCTTTGCGTTTTGAGATATATGCAAATACGTTGCGCGTGTGGGAAATCTGCTTAGTTAATGCAGCCCCTACGTAAACGTTTGTATCCGTAGTTGCAATTACATAAATAGTGTTTATTATTTAAAAAAGTAGTTAATTGCGAAAATATTTAATTATTGTCCAACTCTGGCAAACACCAGTCTTCCGAAATTACTATTCCAGAGTTCCGCCAAGGAAACAAGGAAAATATTACTTCATTTTGAAAAGATATTAGGGTTTAATACAGTAGAAACAGGAAAAAAAAAATACTACCTGTTACTCACATCTTATTTAAATAGGTGCTAGAGTTCTTGTAGGACCAGGCCCTTTGTCTGGATCTTAGATCATGAGTTGCGCACAAATGCGAAACTCCAGCCACTGCAAGTCCTCCCTCAGAGCGCTCAGTCATTTCTGTCTGCCCCTGCATCTCCTCGCTGCATCTTCCCTTGAACCATTTATTTCCAGGGTCATCCTGTAAGGCTTCGTTCTCTCTATGGCGTATCAAATTCAATATCCGCAAATATTGAAGAAAAATCCACAAATTTGTTGTTTGCTTTCCTTGAGAGATCCTCGAAAATAACTAGGAATCGAGAACTCCTTCAAGACCACTAGTCCCTCCGTTCTCTCTAGAGGTTCAAATACACTGGGGCGCTTCCATACTTATTTTATTTTTTAGCTTCAGATCATTCTCTGCCCCTATGAACTTTTGTGTAGTACCGGCCAATGGTATTACCATATTTTCAATGGTGATTTTCAGCATATGACATCGACAGTGTTAGAATGTTGTAAGTAGTGCCACACCAGAATTTATACTCATTTTATGAATGACAACTTCCTAGGGGAAATAAAGTTACTTGCCTTTGGGCTTAAGGTAGTTATCATTATGATTTTAATTAATTTCTTTGAACATGGGGCCCCTTTAAGTCTTGGAAATGTTAACGATTATTATCAAGAAAAGATGAGCCCTAGAAAAAAACTAAAACGTCAAATAAAATGTTTTTAAAAAATGTATAAAATCATTGGGCATTCCTTAAAAATATAAAAATAATATTGTCGGCTAGGACCATGGTTTATTACATTTTACGAAATGAATTTGATATACACAGTAAAATTTTTAGATAATTTTGGTGAATGCGTCTATGCAGGATTTATATTTTGTATAGCTCATCTGTTTGAAATTACTAACAAAATTTTGATTTGATGTAGCTAGTGAAATTTTATTAAACAAATATTATGCTGACGTTAACAGAAGTTAATGAGAAAATGAAATGGGACATTTTTTTGTATATATTCTTCTAGTGAGGTTTGCGATTGTGTATTTAAATGTGGTTCAATGAAAAGCAGTCTAAGTTTTATTTTTTTTTTTGTTTTTTATATTACTGGCCCTAACGGACTTACATATTCAAATACTAAAGACAACATTAAATGAATGGTAAACATGTTGACATAGACTAGTAGAAAATCAGTTGCGAGAAATAAAGCCTTGCATTCAGCAGACGTGGCAAAGTTGTACTAACAAGAAATAGGATAGGACACTCACATTTAACGCACACACAACTCACGACACGAACAGAAATACCGCTTTGCAGAATCTGCCGTGAATAACCGCATACTGGCTATCTGCAGGAAAATTGAAGACATAGAGACTGTACGAACTTCTTACAGACAGGAGCCGTCATATCGAAATATACTAAATCAACTTAAAAAATTGAATTTCTTATTACAAAATTTTACTTTTCTCCTTTTTGATTTTGACTTGGCGAGAAATTTAATATAATACAGTTTTTAATATTGAAATGTTGTTTTTGTTAGGGAGTGAATATTATAATGAACTATTGTTATATTTATATCTCTTTGTAATTGTAAGATATAGGTTAGGTCTAAAACATATGTTTTGTTAATTCATAAGCGTTTGTTTTTGCAAGTCATCCGTTGAAGAATAAAAGACACTTTCTGATAAAACATGCTAAACCTTTTTTTGTGCTTAAGAACATTTTTATTACTATCCTAATGTTTATTTGTAGTATTTAATGTTTATTTTTGGGTTCAGTTTTTGTTTTTATTTTTCATTGTTAAACTTTGAGTCAAATCGCCTAGTTGTGGTTGCTCTTGTATAAATAAATATATTTATGTTATGTGAAATAAAAAAAAAACCTGCACTAGATCCTGCTCCCACCAAAATAAGAATAAGTTATTTCTGTTTTTTTTTTCTCGCTTCTTATCAACTCGTGCAAGATTGATAGACATATGGATAGCAGCAGCAGCACCTTTGAAGGATATCGATGTGAAAGAACCCGAAATGTCCGAAGGCTATGAATGCCCGTCGGCACTTTTCACATGAAAATGAAAGAGCGATAAGAATGAAGGATGGCCGGGATAGCCAGTGGACCGATAAGGAATCCTTTCTTCGTCCTTTTCCAAGGTTGGGGGAATCGAACCAAATAATATATTCCATCCGCTTCAGGATCATCTATCGGCTCAAGGGGATAAACTCTCCTTTACTAGCAGGTATATATATATATATATATATATATATATATATATATATATATATATATATATATATATATATAACTTTAGCAATATTTACTAATATTTTTACAACAATTTCTCCCTCATTCGCTATATTATAGGACTCAAAAAAATAAATGCATATTTTGTTATGTCGCAGAAAACATTAGACAAAATATTCTGGAATTTATACATTTAAATCTACTCATACACATAGACTGGATAAAAGCCCAATCAGGAAATATTGGGAACGAACAAGCTGACAAGTTAGCAAAGGAAGTAGCTCAAGATACAAAAATAATTCCAGAATTCTCTCTCGTACCACTCTCATACACTAAGAAAGACTTACGTAACGACACGATAAGTGGAACAGAGAATGGACGAAATTTAACAAATCTTACAGCTTACATCAATACATACCAAATACAACTCACAACAACTACAACACAATTAAGAGTCACCATCACAAATGCACACAATTTCAAACGGAACATGGACGGACAGGGCAAGATTTAAAATTCAAGACAATGACAAATGTACTTGCAACTCACAGACAACATAAACGGTTTTACATACATTTTATGACTGTTTCAACATTGTAACAGCTTTTTTAAGTTTTTAAATAAATTCTTTTCTGAAATTGGTTGTTAGTGGGAAGTCATAAATTTGGTTTATGCAAGTTTGTTCAGTGTAATTGTCAGATGATGAAATTTTTGTATAAGTTTCTTTACTTTTGTTTGAGTACTACTACGATTTTGTTTATGCATTTGACTATGTATATGCATAAACATAAATCACAATATATATAAATAATTAATTAAATCCAAGACCGTAAAATATGATACATAAATAGGAATAAAAAATGGAATCGAAATATAGTAAGTTCCAAATATCATATGAAGTTATAAACATTGCACAACAATTTTTGGGATTTTAGATCCTCAATTACGTTACTAAAAGAATAAGTCGAACTATATTAAAGGGCTGATCAAATTGCTAGAAAGAAATTTGACTTTTTTTTACCATGCTTATTATTTAGAATTTAACAGGCTGCACTCTTTCTGTTTTTAAACATTCATTACAATGAGTTTAGAGGACTATAAACATTTATAATAAGTGGTGTACTAAAACCTATTTTCATCTTTTAATTCAGACATATAATAAATTTTGTATGTCCAAATGTTTCGTACAAATTATGGAAATTCAAAAACTATAAATAAAGAATATTTAATAACTTCCTATATCGTACTCTGTACCTCAGAGTTGAAAGATAATGTTCCTCTATTACTAGAACTGTACAAATTATATTTGGAGACACAAGATTTAAACAATTTGGGCCACATTAAATATTTATGCTAAAATATTAGATAAACCAAATAACTTTTTAACCAGTTATTGAAATAGGTTTTGAGAACTATAAACTAGATTAATAAAAGGTATCCCAAAAGTCATTTTGTTAGGGAGAGACTAATATAATGAAAGATTTATATATCTCTTATATTTATATCTCTGTTATATTTATATCTCTTTGGAATTGTATGAAATAGGTTAGGTGTAGAAACCCTTAGGCTAGGTTAGGTTAGGTGTGATTTCCCTTCAGGGAAATCAGCTATTGAGGTCGTACTCATGACACAATTTTTGAAAAATTTCTTCAAATGTCCATCGATCCTACCCAAGAGATGACGAAAATGATGTCAGTTAAAAATTATATATATATATATATATATATATATATATATATATATATATATATATATATATATGTGTGGGTGTGTGTCTGTTAACGCTCTAGCAGTCACAATTTATGTTTGATCGTTACGAAACTCGATACTTAACCGTTTTATGTAAAAAGACAGATCAAGTCTTTTAATGGCTAAAATCGGACAAGAGGGAGGGGGGATTATCGAAAATTCAAAATGTCTTCGTTATTTTGCATAGGATCGAAAAATTGTATAGAGCCAATCTATTTGCAAATTAAAGTTACTATAAATATTGTTATATACATTTATTCTCTATCTTGAATATTAACCGAGATGTTTGCATTTTTATGAAGTCTGTGGTCGGGAATAGTTCGGATTAGGTCGGCCGTTTCCGTAAGTGCTAGGCTCAGGTGGAAGCTTCTTCTAACCTTACCTGTCGTTTCTAACCTTGCCTTACCTTCCTTACTTTGTGAGATTTATGAAAATACGTTCTGTTCATCCGCCCCCTCCCTTCTTTAGTTCTTGGACTACCTAAAAAAAAGGGGTTATTAAAATATAAATTATTCTTAAAATTCTGAAGCCGTTTCAGAGGGGAATTTATGTTAAGTAACTGAAAGATTTCTCCTTGCCGGTTGTATTTAATCACGGTGGCGTTGTGTTACCAGTATGGAGATTTCTCTATTGTAAAACTGTACATGGGCAATCTGCGTAGTTTACGCAGCCCCTGCGTGACGGATTTTGTTTTCCGACACATACTGATTAATGATTCTAAACCTTTTTTTGTACTTAAGAACACATTTCAAAGAAAGTTAATCATGTAATGTTAAATCTTCAATGAGCCGATTATTAGGGTTGTAGTATTGATGTACAAAATTAATTAATCAAAGATTAATTTTTGAAATGAGAGAGGGATGGTTTAATAAAGACAATTATAATTTATTGGGAAAATGGCTGAATATAACTAATACTTTGAGTCAAGTCACTGCTTGCTCTGTCAGACAGCGTGATGAACGGCTCTTTTGGTAATCTGATTTATTAGAAAGGATAAAAATTTAAAAAAATACGTATAAAATTATAATATTATAAAATGCAAATTTGAATAATATAACTCCTCTGCCGATTCAGCTCAAGGCATCAACCATCACCAGCAATCAGAGTGTAGAACTTATTCTTTATAAATACTTTTACGAATTTTTTCTAATTCCTTTGGAACTGTTTTTAAATAAGTTTAGGATTTCTTCCTCTGCAGGAAACCTTTAACCAGCTTTTTTAAGTTTTGAAATCAATTCTTTTCGAAAATTGGTTGTAAGTGGGCAGTCATAAATTTGGTGTATGCAATTTCGTTCAGTGCAATTGTCAGATGTTGAAATTTTTGTATCAGTTTCTTTAATTGAGTTCTACTAGGATTTTGAATATGTTCTTGCCTACGTATATGCTTAAAAATAAATCACAATATATATAAATAATCAATTGAATCCAAAATCATAAAATATGACTCATAAATAGGGGGAAAATTAAATGTAAGCCTCTAATTTCATGTGAAGTTGTAAACATTACAAAACCCTTTATCTGATTTTAGGTCCTCAATTACGTCATGAAAACAATATTAAAGGACTGATCAAATTTTTAGAAAGCAATATCTTTCTTTATAGGTTTTTTAAGTACTAGCATTTTGAGAGTAAACTGTGTTAATTTAAATTGTCAATATTGCAATTACTGCAAATCTGCATTGTTATATTATAATTATATCCTCATCCATAGGTTTCATCCAATCATTACAGTGAGATTTGAGGGCTATAAAAATGTATAATGAGAGGTATCCCAAAAGTTATTCAAAGAAAGTTTTTCACGTGATTAGTGATGTAATATTGATGTATAAAATTAATTAATAAAGGATTAATTTTTGAAATGAGTGAGGGATGGTTTAATAAGACAATTATAATTTATTGGGAAAATGGCTGAATATAACTAATACTTTGAGTCAAGTCACCGCTTGGTCTGTCAGACAGGGTGATGAACGGCTCTTTTGGTAATCTGATTTATTAGAAAGGACATTTCGACTAATTTGACTAATTGCACGACTTCCAGCTCCAACTTCCACTCAGGGACGACATTTCCCAAAGCCATCCGAATTAGAGAAACCTGATATTCCTAGGTCGGAAGAGTTTCTCCCGTTCATTAAGGGATTCTTCTTTCAAAAGTAAGAAATAAAAGAGATCCAGTTTAAAAGTCCATTAAGCGTTTAATGAGAGAACGTCTGAAGGAGAAGAGCTGAGCCTTGATTTAAATTGTTTATATTCATGACTCTTTTGAGTTTATGACTCAATTATACTAATTATTAAAGAGGAAAGCAGCATTAAGTTGGCAATGATTTGGATAAATTACCTCACTGGCTGCAACAACGTTATGACTCAAAACTAGGTTTTTTTTCTTAAAAATCAATTTTCTTTTATTTAGTTAATCACAAAGAGACAATGATCATGATATATATATATTTTTATCTTGTGGAGTGTCAACATCTTAGCAGGTTTCCAAAATTTTGCGTTAAGATAGTTTGAGAGGAATATTGAAACTTCAATAGCGCTTTCTGTTTTGCCAAACGTAGGATTGGTCACACATACCTGACACATAGACACTTAATGACAAGCACTGATAATCCTATATGCAAATACTGCAAAAAAACACCTCACATTAAAACACATACTGACAGACAGCATCCAACGAAAAAACCATCACATACCCCATGATAGGACGGAACTATTAACTGACAGCAGCCAATATATTCCACGATACTAACATATCTAAAACATATAAACATTTATGAAAACCTATAGTATAAAATAGAATAGGTTTACAGGATGCTTTTTTTATTTATTTGGCTTGTGCCCCACAGCCATGGTGGTTGGCATAATTAGAATAATATATTTACTCCTTCATGTACTTACCTTTGTTGTACTTTATTTTTAAATTATGGAAAATATTTCTTATATATCTGATCGTTTCTCATATCCGTGCTTTGTTTAAATGAATTTAATAAAAGTTAACCCTTTTAAATCTTATTGAGTATGCTGTACACCTATTCTAACAGCATACGTAAAAAGATTTGAGGAACAATCAGATATTTAAGAAATATTTTCCATAATATAAAAATAAAGTACAACAAAGGTAAGCACATGAAGGAATAAATATATTATTCTAATTGCCCCTTAACAATTAGATATCATGCCAATCGCCATCGCTGTAGGACACGAACCAAACAAATAAATAAAATTAAAAACTAAAAATCATTTTTAAATTGATATTATATGTCAACGAAAATATAAGATAATTCAGATTCAGTAGCTCCTGGTATCATAAATAAACACTCTATATTGACATGGGTTTACGGTCTACTAAACACCACAGATGGGCTTGTATATTAAAATGTCCTCATTGGTAGGACAAATAAAAATCATTGACATTAATATGAGCTTACTTACAATTGGTTAACACTATGCTGATATTTCCAATATATATTCACTTAAAATGAAACAGCCATACTTCAAATTGTTATGCGTTGTGAAATGTAAGTGGGTTTTTTTCAAAGGTTTGGATTTCATTCCACCTTAACCTCCACTTTAAATATCACATAACCCTTTTTGAGATGTTAGCTCCTGAATTACGTTTTGAAAACAATACGTGGACTATATAAAAGGACTAAAAAAATTTTTAGAAAGCAATTTGAAACATTCTTTACCATGCTAATTATTTATTTCTAGGAGAATATTCAATTCACCACTGCTCGAATTTAATATTCTGCTAAAATTTAATAGGCTGCACTCTTCCTGAACAGTTTTTAAACAGTTTTTACAATGAGCTTTGAGAACTATAAGCATGTATAATAAATGGTATCCCAAAAGCAATTTCCATGTATTGAGACATATAATAAATCTAGAATTCGCAAATGTTTCGTACAAAATAAGGAAATCTTAAAAACTATGAATAAAGAACATTTAATAACTTCCGATATCATACTCATTTACTAGATACATCAGAACTGTACAAATTATATTTGGAGACTCAAGATTTGAACAAATTGGACGAGACTAAATATTTTTGCTAAAATATTTTATAAAAAAGAGAAGCCATAAATCTATTTATCTCTGTGGAAATCATAAATTAAAAAAAAAACTATAAAATTATTTTTTATATATTCCAGCCTAACGAAATCTGCGATCGTTGCAATGCATTAGAACGTGCATTCCGTTTTTCATATATATATATATATATATATATATATATATATATATATATATATATATATATATATTGTCGTTCTAGCACACCAAAATTAGGAAATAGAGCATACATCATGAAGCTAATTTTGCAAGAGATAACTTAAACTAGGTGTAACAATTTCAAATTGAAAAGGAATCCTTCAAAGAGCTGTTTCTTTTATATAACCAATATTTTAAAGTGAGGGCATATAAAATTATCGAGTAGCTTACAACATGAAGATCAACCCCAAACTCTCTGTAAAGTAATGGCTTTATTATAGCTTATTTTGATTATTCTAGGCATTGGTACTGACTACTTTTATCTGGCTACAAAAAAAAAAAAAAAATATTCACACACACAGATAGTGTAAGTCCGTCACTAAAGCAAAAAAAATAAATTTTCGTGACTGGAACTCATGACTCTAAAGTTATCAGTGTATTAAGACCACCGAATAACACGCATGGCTAGCCCGAGATCGAATGTGAGTTATATTCTAACCTATTAAGTGGATATCTTCAATTCAGAATTATCAATACATGTAAATGGAGAATCCTATTTTATGAAGCAAACTCCGAAGTTGCAATTTATACGAGTAGCTTAAACATAAATATTTCAAGAGGTTAATATGGTCATTAACTAACATGAATGATAAGCAAATAACTTGTGGTTGAAGAATAACTTTCGCCTGCCTTGAAAATTATGTCTTCGCATCGAAAGCGCATTCTATAGTACTGAAAGATGGGACAGTAATGATGACCTGACAGATTTGAATAGCAATATATATAGTGGCGGGACCAACTCACTGCTTGATTTGCAAACTAGATTTTTTTTTTTTAATTTAAATTGTATTTTTTTAACGTCCATTTTGTGCTGCTACTATAGCTAATTGGGGCGCGTTATCTACAGTTTCTAGCCACGGTGGGACTAAGGATTTTATTTGACGAGTTCGTCACTAAAGAAATTCATATTGCCCAAGGTCACTAAATAAATTCGTATTGGTCTAGGCATACCATATAAGATAATTATATTAATTGTTTATTGGCTAATACATTTATTCATAATCATTTGTTAGAAGTAAATACATTGTATGAGTTCTTTACGATTATTTTAAAACCTAATGAACATATTTATTTATTATCATTGCACCATATCCTAACTGAGACCAATAAAAATATTTATGGCAATAAAAAGATGTTCAGGTCTCCCTATCATCTATTCTTAAAGTTCAAAACACGTGTGACACTTTTTTTTTACCATTAACACCACTACAAATTGCATTGAAACCCCTGTGTATTCTTCTAAACACCTTTTCAACTGAATTAGTTAGACGAATATACATCAAATGTTTTCTGTGAAATAATAAAGATATTTGTTGAAACCTGAGGTTTTTTTTTTTATTAAAAACTTGTATTGGTCACACAATCAATGAGAATAAGGCTCAATTATTCTTTTGAAATGGATCAGTATGACTTCAGTCGAGAAGGAGTTCAGAAGAATATGCAGGAATTTCAAAAGTCCGTCAAGCAGTGGCTTCGTAAACGAATCAGATTTTCCACGTGATGTTTTACAATATATAAATCTACATACTTATAACTTTTAACACCCCCGTGAATAAATACAAACAACAATATTGCATTTAAGCTTGGAATAAAGTGGTTCATTACATAACAGAGTATTGTTTATGTGACATGAATAGAAGTGGGGGATTTAGGCTGAAAATCAAAAAAAGCAAATATCTCGGTTAATATTCATGATTGAGAATAAATTTATTCATTATTATTTGTGGTAAATTTAATTTGTAATAAGATTGTTTCCATATATTAGCAGATTTCCCTTAAGGGAAATCAGCTATTGAGGTCGTACTCATGACGCGAGTTTCGAAAAATTTCTTCAAATGTCCATGGATCCTACCCAGGAGATGACGAAAATGAGGTCCGTTCAAAATTTTATATATATATATATATTTATATATATCTATATATATATCTATATATATATATATATATATATATATATATATATATATATATATATATTCGTCTGTTAACGCTCTAGCGGTCGCAATTTTTATTTGATCGTTATCAAACTCGGAATTTAATCGTTTTATGTAAAAAGAAAGATCAAGTTCGTTAATGGCTGAAATCGGACCAGTGGGAGGGGGGGGGTTTAGAGGGGGGATTTTCGAAAATTCGAAATATCTCCGTTATTATGCGTCGGATCGAAAAATTGTATAGAATCAACCTTATTGCAAATTATATTTACTATAAATATTGTTCTATACATTTATTCTGCATCTTGAATATTAACCGAGATATTTGCATTTGCATTCTGCATTGGTCGGCAGGAGTGAGCTGTTTGGTACTTTCCGAAGAGAGCTCTGGCGGCCGTTTTCGTAACTATTCGTCCCTCGTGTATAAGTTTAGTGATCCCTTACTACTTACTACACTTGTTATTGGGCAGATTTCTCTATTGTAAAACTTCACGTGGGAAATCTGCTTAGTTTACTCAGCCCCTGCGTGACGGACTTTTTTTTCAATCCAATGTATCCCCTCCCACTGGTTCGATTTTTGTCATCAACATGAAAGGATTAAGTATCGAGTTTGGTAATTATCAAATAAAAATCGTGACCTCTAGAGCTTAACGGACCTCATTTTCGTCAACTCCTGGGTAGGATTGATGCATATTTGAAGAATGTTTTAAAAAATCGCGTCATGACTTCAACCTCAATGCAATAGCTGATTTAGGGAAATCTGCTAAAACATACTGCAAAGGTGTCAATGATAAAAAATTTAGTGGCAAGTTTTTTCGAACTTTTGGAAATTTGGTAAAGGCAAAAGACTTGTAAATACTGAGAAGCGAAAAACGTTTGCCATGAAATGATAAAGATGTTGATGAGCCCTGAAGACCCTTCCTTAAAAACTTTATTTGGTATCTTTAATGGCAATAAAGTAAGGCTTACAATTTCTGGAGGCGAGTGTCGGAGAGCGTGCAAAAGGTTCATTGGCCACTAGAAGGGTGGGATCGATTGCTAGTGGATGAAGAGGCATTGAGCAGGAAAGTGGCAGTAGTTGGTGACCTCAGAGAGAGAACTTCAAGTGGAGACTGATCGAGCAACAAGACAAACACAAGATGTCCAACTGTCCTAATGCTGTTACAAGTTCTGTCATCCAACTAACTCTCCTCTATAAAGCACGCCCGATTAAACACTAAAGTACAACGGTATTTCTCCTGATATAAATATAGGTGAATTACAAAATAACATTTTTTATTTTAAAAGAGAATTATTGAACACAAATTTGTCTTGTATATATGAGGTTGGATTAGTTATTATATTACTGTCAAATTTGTAGGTTTCATTTGTCCGATTGATTAATTAAATATAACTTTTTATCCTTTGAAATGCCACCTAATACTATTCTGTATTTATAGAATTAAAAGTTATAGTTGTGTAAAAGCAACCCCACCCCTATCGATTTTTTATGAGCCTTTATTTTTAATATGAATGCTTTTTGTACTTATATTTGTATTTATTAAAAATGAAATTTTATTTAATAATAATATACGTAATGTTCTTGCAAGAAAAAAAACATATAGATCAAGAAGTATAAAATATGTCATTAGATTGGTTATATAACATTTGTCGGCCCGATTCATAATAACTCAGATATTTAAGTTTGAGAAGAACTTGATCATTAGTTTACATAAAAGTAACTAATATCGACTGAGTTAATAATCAAGAATGAATATGAGTCGCTAGAGCGTTAGCAATTATATATATATATATATATATATATATATATATATATATATATATATCAACGGTCATGATTGTTTTTATCTCCTGGGTAGGATCAACGTAAATTACAAGATATTTTCTAAATCAAGCTTTTTTTTATTTATATGTAAGGCGTTCATCACAAGGTAATTATTTCTCGAATAAAAAAACTGCAAAATCGAAATTTTATAAGTAGAATAAAAATAGAAAAAATAAAGATCAACAAAACAAAAATATAGAAACTAACAAATGGCAAACATATAAAACAACGAAGATACAACAAAAATAACTTTAAAACCAAAAAAAAATGTGAAACAAGAAGTAAAACGAATCAATCTATAAAAATTATTTACAAGTGAATAATATAAAAGTTTGAAATAAAATAAATATATTACCAATTAAATAGATTAGGGAACGAGATAAAATATTGAAAATTAACAAATAGGCAGTCGCACTACAACAACGTAATAAAATATGATAAAAAATAACGAATACAAATTTTGATAATTTTTAATTGTAAACTAAAAAGAATACTTTTCTCAATTCTGGACCCAATATCCTTATATATTCTTCTAATTTAAGGGTTTTAAAAAATTAACGCTATTAATTGTTGAAGAGGAATGGCCCCTGAAGAGGTGGTAGATAACCCACGATACATTATGGGGAATTGTGAATAAGGTTTGGAAGGAAAGAAACGTGTATTTATTGGTGATCCTTGCCATTAAATAGATAATAATTAAATAACCCTAACCTTTATGAAGAATAAATAGTAACATCTCAAAAACGTTGACAAAATAAAAATGTAATAGTTAAATTAAAAATGTTATATCACTTGTTTAGATTTTTGATTAGCTGTTTAATAGTCTTTAAATGTTGGAGAATAGTTTCTATGTATAAGGTCCCCTTTGACAGTAGTTGATGAAAATCGTGGGGTATCTGTAAGCAATGAAGTTGCAGCCTTACGCCATTATGTTTCTCGGAAATATATATATATATATATATATATATATATATATATATATATATATATATATATATTCTTTATGAAGAGATTATTATAATTTATTTTAACGTGTCTGCTAAAATAAGCAACTCAAAGGCATGAGTCTTACTTATAAAAGGAAATGAGAAACTTGAAGACAGGAAGAGGTAAATGAAAAATGTTCACCTTTGAAATCTACTAAAGTAAATTAAATAAATTAATTACACTTTTTTTATGAGCACTTTAAAGTAGAAAAACCTTTACATTTTCAATTTAAGATTATGACCTCATTAAACCTAATTAAGATTACCCTATGAACAATCTTAAGCCACGTGTTTAAAGTCAATATTAATTTAAGTTTCTGAAGGTGGGATGAAAGAACTTTAACTCGTCTTTTGGTATCAGCTGCAAATTATGATATATTTTTAACTTTTTTCAATGACTATCAGATTATTAGTTAATTCAATCTTTTTGGTGTAATGCTACCGTAAAGCGGATGCTCACGTAAATAAAATATGCTACACGGAACAGCCAATTACATATGTATTTTTTTAATCTAAATTATGCTTTGATGGGCACAGATGCAATAATTGGTCTTAAGGATTAAGCTCAAGATGAACAATTCATCTTCATATCGATTATCTGCCTTTATAATATGTAGCAGGTTTTTTCACGCCAACATTTATTCTACATGTGACACAATGTATACTTTGAAAAGTATATTAGTCAATTGTTAATAAGAGTTTGTTAAATAAAATGAAATGTGCTCGGTCAAGGAATATTTTTAGTAATAAGATAATTGATAAAACCAAAGAAACGACTGATTTCGAACCAGGCATCATAAAACCACAAGCGTCATCAATTGAAATATTAATTATTTTATTTTATTTATTGCTTACAAGGATTTTCCTTATAGCGAGGAGTAGGCCTTATATAAAGAGGTTAGTTTTTCTAAGTTAGTAGCTTATATATAAACATATTTTTACAAACTAGAATTGAGTATAACTGACTAGAATTTACATTAACATTTCTAGAAAAGTCTAAACTAATAAGTGGCATTATATTTTACTATCTTACCTAATATTAAAACATTATTTTCAACATAATAGTTTCATATAACTTATCATTACCTTGGTTCCTGTTCTTACTAATACATAGGTATAACAGTATTAAATAAACAAAAAAAAAACAATTAAGAGAAGAAGAGAATTTAGGCAATGTTAACGCAGATAAGATTCGCGAAGTTTTAAAATATTTCTTAAATATTTAAAAATGTTAATATATACTTCTCTAGTTGTACTATTTAGAATATTCATCAATTGAATTAGAATAATACATAATAATTTAAGTGCTTCACTTTTAAACAAGTAACGTGGAGATTTATTACCCATCACATAAATCTCCACGTTACTTGTTTAAAAGTGAAGCACTTTTTATACTTATTTCTATAAATATAAAATATAAAATAAATATAAAATGTTATTTTTTATTATTATTTATTAGCGTCCACTTTTCGCTACTAAGGCTAATTGGAACTGGTTATCTATAGGTTACCACCCTATTCTAGCCAGAGTGAGAATAAGGATTTTATTTGATGAGTTCTTCACTTATTGTAAATAAGTTCCTATTGCCCAGGTGGGAATTGAACCTCTAAGCACTAGGTTTACCCAACTATAATTAAGACCAACGCCTTAACTCATATGACTAACCTGAGCCTCCTTTAATTCCATCTTATTATGTATTTCTAGCGTAAGACTGTGAAATTGCATTTGTGTAAAAGCCCCCGCCCCCACGCAATTAAAAAATGTTAATATATACTTCTCTAGTTGTACTATTTAGAATATTCATCAATTGAAATAATACATAATAATTTAAGTGCTTCACTTTTAAACAAGTAACGTGGAGATTTATGTGATGGGTAAGCCCAAACACACTTATCCAGGTTAATACTCGGAAAATAGATTTAAGTTTCTTTTTTACCACTAATTATCTAAAATATTTTATTAAATAACCATATACATTTAAAACCTAAACTATTATGGGGTTTGTTTTCACATTTAGAAAATTTTTCTTTGGCATGGGCCCGCTATTGTATATGTTAAAATATTTTAAACCGTAATATTAATACTAAAAGTGTTAGTTTCAAATATACTGTTGATGAAAAAAAATACTTAGCTATCCGAAACTGGATTCCAAAGCCCACCATACATTGTCAATGCTCCAGAATGGGAAATAGCTTCTCTTTTAATTTCCTGTACTAAAAATTCAATTCAGAAGTAATAAATGTCCCTCCTCTTACAGAATATAATAATAGACACGGGCATAATTGAAATTAAAAAAAAATGTAGGTCATGTAGAAATATTGCTAATAGATATGAATCATTCTGAAATGAAGAACTTTGTGCAGCCTTCATTAAAGGCAGCTTTTAATTGGAATGAAAGCCCTTAATTAACTCGAAAGTTCCATTTTAGTTATTAGAAAAAACCTCTTTTTTTCATTCTGGAATTTCTGGAAATTATTGGTATTCCATTGTTCTCTCACGTCAGCCATTGAATAGATCCACTCTCTCAAATTCAACAGTCTCATGATTCCATTTTAAAATTAAAAATCCTTTCTCATTATTTTTTTTTCTTTATCATTCGTTTTAAAACTAAAAATCAGTATTGGAAATATTGGAACATTTCCGTCTTTTCAGCCCATCTCTTTCTTATTTTTCAGTCTGTGGTATTATATCATATTCTCTTCTCTCTCTCTCAAGCGAGAGCTCTCTCGTCCTCTCTTTTTATTCTGTTTAGGCTTTTCTCAGTTGCTCTCTAACTTTTGACGTCTAAAAATAGCTTTACATTCAGAAATACTTCTGTCAAAAGTTAGAAAACTCCGAGTATTCTATGAGGATTGCCTTGGCGAACGCCCCTTGAATATCTATTCAATCTAACACTGACCTAAAAACCTTCAGAATAATGGTATATTTAGTATGGTATTGATATGTTTATTTCATAATCCCACAAAACAATATTTCATCGCGATGTTAATTATTCTTGGTTCCAAAGCTTTTAAACACTTCATTACTTAAATCTTCTGGAAAATGAAATGAGTTTCAGCGCTCTCTCGCTAAGTTTTCATTCAAATCTGTGACTTAAGATTTGGATGAAAATGGAGACTATATGTTTTTTTTTTCCTGTATCTTCTTACTCTTGCACCAAGAAAAATTACAAAAATAAAATAAAATAATCATTCAGAATAAGAAAGACAAGTGAATGAAAACTCAGCTCAAAAAGCTATGAACATGCAGAATAAAAAATCCGTCACAGGAGGGGGGGGGGGGTTGCAGAAACTAAGAAAATTTCCCAAGAGAAGGTTATATAATAAGATAACGTGAATATTAAGTGAATAAATACAAATGGCGATGAGAAATCTTTCTGTCAATTTACAAGATAATAATCTCTACAACGGAATGCGTGACTGAATTGTAAACAAACTTGTTATCTTACAATATAATTGTAATCTTTGTTATATTGTACAAATTGTTAGCTAAACTTGTGAAGCTAAATAGATATTTAAAATATTCTAGACCGGGGGAAAAAACAATCAATGAAATACATATAAATATAAAATATTAATTTCACTGAAAACTGTTTACTTGAGCTAGTGCTGTAATTTATAAGGAATCAGAATAATGCAATCACTCAAGTTTTTGTAATCCAAGAAGAAAATAGGGGGGGGGGGATCAACAGAAAGTATTTGCATATATCTCACAAAGTAGAAGTTCAATGAAAACAATATTTGGTATTTAACATTGGAATGAAGTGGTTCATGATATAACAGATAACTATTAATATGACGTTAGTAGGAGTGCTTTGCTGAAACTGAAAATTCCAAAAATTCAAATATCTCGGTTGGATTTATACATAAGGAGATATTTCGAATTTTCAAAATTCTCCCCCATTAAACCCATTGTCCGAGTTTAGCTGTTAACGAACTTGATCTTTAGTTTTGCATGAAACGCTTATATATCGAGTTAGGTAACGATACAACAATAATTGCGACCACTAGAGCTGTAACAGACAAATATATACTAGATAGATAGATCTATATATGTATGTATGTATGTATGTATATGTATATGTATATATATATATATATATATATACAATTTTCACCGGGCCTCATTTTCTCTAAAACCAAGTACCTCATGTACTCACCCATATACACGGGGTATACATTTATACAAGGCTGTGACGTAGGATGGGATTTTCGTTGTTTTGGATAGTATTGCCTGTATCTGTGTGTTCATGACATTTAAAGGCAGTTATCCGTTAGTTATCGCATATTATGGAACGCCACCTCATCTTCATTTCCTCAAAAAATCTTTAGTTCCAATCACCTACAGGGGAGTTATGTAGGTAATGGACTCTGTACTGGAACCAGACAACTATTAATAACATATGATTTCCAGTTTAAATTATGCTTGAATTCAGATGAGTATCACATAGTGTAATAATGACGAGTTTCCTCGCAACTACGTAATGAAATGAGAACAGTATTGGATTTTTGCAGTCACGTCTTTCACGAAATTAAGTTTACTATTACTCTCTTAAAAAAAGAAAACAAACTCTCCTGAATGAACTCTGTTTGTTCGTAAATATTTCATATCCTTTTCTGCCAATCTTTCACGTCATTTCTTATCAATAGAAGAGACGGAGATGTTTGATAAGCCGGTTCCTTGAAGAAAGTAATCTAGCCTTGAATTTAATTTATCCCCAGTCTTATCTCGACTCCTTGCCCCACCTCCTTCAATCTTCCCCTTATCAGAATGCTTCTCACTCTGTCTCAATGCCCACGCTCTTTCCAGGAAAACCTTCCTTCCGATATCTTTACGAACCTACTGGCCTCATTTTCTGGCCGGTTTTAAAAAGGGAGCACTAGCTCTAGAATTAGAAAAGTCTGACACGAAGGGCTGTGATAAAACTTAGGAAATTCCCCGCGTTTTGCAATGAAGCCTGAAGGCATCATCTCACATTAGATTCTCTACTTCCCTCTCAGTAAGAACGCTGTCTAAACCATGGATGGAATTACATTTTAACCTGCTAAATGTTAAAAGTTATTCTCTTAAGTAGTTTATCAAGCAACCAAGTTTTATTGAAGTGAGTTCATTAATAAACGATAAAGTGAAAGACGCGTTAATGTCTCTTATTGAACATTTTCTTTTTAATAATTTTATTTTAATCAGGTCCAATAAATTGGATATTTCCTCATTTCTAGGTAAAATAAAATGGAAACGATAAAAAAAAAAAAAAAAAATAAACCCACAAATTAATACTGGGTTAAAGAATTATGAAAAAAGAAATTAAACGGTTAAAGAATTTATTTTGTAGATGTTTTGTTCTTATAATTAGCTTTTTAAGCTAAAAAGAATTCTTTAGATTTCTTGTTTCAATACATTTTTCATGACTAAATTTTTTTAAGAATTTGAATACACTGAAAAAGGACAATAATTTATTTATAAAAGACAACTTTTAGCAACCCAAAAATAATTAGAAGGACCAACCTTATTAATTTATAAAGTGATGCTGAATTACTTTCGTCAGATTTTTAAGGGTCACTGAATAAAATCACTTTTTCTTTCCGTAGCCTTTATCCCATGTTCGCCTACATTTTTCGTGACTTATATACTTCAATGGGCATTTCATCTTCGGCGAATTATGACATCCAGTTTATAAAATCCCGAAGGTAAATTTGTTGTTTTTTATTGTAATTGCTTGAGGTGCCGAATATCATTAAAATCACCTCTTGCTGTTTTCAGTTAACTAGAGAAATGCAATTAATTGATTTCAACAATTTTCGGATTTAAAGTTCTAGACCTCTTTGAGAATCCTCGACAATGGGGCGTTAAGCCTTGAGATTTTCCGACCCACCTTACCTCAAGAACGCATACTTCAAACTCTTCATATTCACATTATATGTTAGCTCCCGAAATATTTCAATTTAAACATAATTTGTATAGGATTAAGGTTCAAGAATAATCTCATGGAGTACATTTTCCACAAGGTTGGAATGACTCTGAGATGCCCGTCAACTTGCTTCAATTTTCGCTTCTCGCGTGGATAAAACATAAAGAAATCAGGTGATTGCGATTGGATGTTTAAAAATGGTTGAAGTCATCTATCAATAATATATGAGTTGCTCATTTTTCCTAGTTTGGTATCAGCCACTACTCAACTTTATCTCTATTTTCAGAAGAAATAGATAAAAATATCAGAATAAATAATGATTCCATACATTTGTAGCCTGTAATATAGCATACATACTACAATACATATATAACATATACTACAATACATTTGTAGCCTATAATATATCTAATATTATAGTCATTAAAATATATATGGAGACTTAATGAAATTTATAAAAAATTGATCTGAAGCAGAACCATCCTTCCCGTAAGCAGAATCTACTAAAAGTGCAACTTATTGAGGATTTTTTTTTTGTTCAAGCTGAACTCATACTAGTCTTTACTACATACAATTATTTTAATGGATGTTCTTTTCAATGGGTTGCGTTAAATATATATAAATTACTGAAGCTATCATTAACTGACATCAGCTACTTTTAATTCTAGTTATTTCACTTAAATGCAAGTGGAAGCCTTGCAACTCATACTCATAGTAATAATTACCCCAATTCAGACTTAATTGGGGGGGGGGTGTAATTGTGGAAATATTTGCTTTGGTAATTGTGAAAGTTACTATACATAATTAAATGTCTATTCCGTTTAAATGCAATTAACAATTTACGTTAGGTACACTTTGATTGAAGGAGTGACACAAATGAACATGGTGTATGCTATCCAGTACGCCAAATAGTACAACTAGAAAATTTATGATGATGTCATTAATTTAATTAAACTAGTTGCAATGTTATAGAACACAAGATGAATATTTTTTTTTCTTGATGAATGAATACTTAAAAAGAGTATTAAAAACGTGAAATCTGAGTCGATGCCCTCAAGAACAAAAATTAAAAAGCCAGACTTCTTTAATAAAAGGTCCGAGGGGAATAAAGACTTGTGGCGGTAATAAGAGATTATTTGAGATGTCATTGTGGTGGTTGTCCGGAAAGAAGGAGGGGGGAGGGGGCGCAGAAACAAATTGATGTGACTGAAATTAAATTCTCCGGGAAGCCTTCTGCTGAATCTAAACCATTGCTATAGCAGACAGCGGCCATGGACGCCGCTATGCTGACCTTGTAGTTTTTGAAGTCCCATCATATCCCCAAAATCCATTTGTCACTGGTTCTTGCTGATGCTCAACACTTATATATGTAACTTTACCGAGTTACGCTCAGTCTCCGGTGTAGTATAATTAATCAAAATGATTCCATTTATAGTCTAACAAATATCTTCTTTTACATGTTTGCAAGTTATATAAAAGTATAGCTAAACCATTAACACTCCAGTAGTCGCGCCCAACTTTGCTAAAAAATTAGTCGCGCTGTATCTGTCAGATCGCATTCCAATCCTAGTAATAGTATAACCTTAAACTACAACATTTGAAAGGATATTAAAGTAAAATACTGTTACTTAGGAATAAATTTATTTTATGACAAAAACATTAATTAAAATAACAGAAATGATAGGAAACAAGTATAATATAGATATATACAAAATCAGTCTTCTATAATGACAAAGCAGACTTTTTCCCTTGTTGATTCATTAATTTTCATTCTTCTGAGTTTATATTTCCGAATTACCTTGTCTTTCTTCAATTTTTTCTCCTTCACCTGTATCCAGGTCTTCATCTCTTATTCCACATTCTACATCAGGAGGAATGTGATGTACGTACACCATCATTTTCTTCATCCACGTCTACCTCAAATAATACTGTATGTATTTTCTTCACATCTTCATCATTTGTAACATCATAAAAAATGCTTGGGGAAAACATTTTTGTTTTGGATCAAATAAAATATATATTTAAAAATTTAAAATCACAAGTACAAATTAATAAATTCTGTATTAATGTAAAACAAAAGTGGTCGCGCTGTATCTCACAAATCTTCTCCCTCCAGTTTGACAAAATAAATTAACTATCATTATTATTGCTATAAAATGTTTTAATTTACTGAGAATTTAGTATTTAATTAACTTAGTTAATGTATTGTTTTAGATCAATTTACAATGAAGGAAAATAATTATAAAATAAACACAATACTTACAAGAGAGGTCGCGCTATATCTAGGAGATCGATCATAATCTAACGACTCAATGTTAAATGCTTGAAGGTCTTTACTAGTCTGGCTAGGCTCGGCACCCCCTTCTAGCAAGATAAGAAGCACAGCATCAGTCCCTTCGCAAAGGGTGACTGCCAATAGAATATGAAAGCTATCAGCGATCTCACAGATCAGGCGCGACTACTGGAGTGTTAAGAATAAGTTGTCTACTTAACTAATTTCCCATAAGGCTATAAGCCATTGGTGTAACTTAAATTTTTAAACTTGCGTCGAGGATTTCTTTATTCCATCACCATTCTAGAATTCAACAGCACAATTTATAGTTTTATATGGCTCCAATATAACGCTAACTCAATTTTATTTTCCTATATTTTATTTTGTTTTATATAACTTAGTAGTTTAAAATAAAGAAAAATGTCTACTAAGATTATTCTTCGGATCGAAGAAGTGTATAGAACCAATCTTGTACTACGTGTAATATGCTATAAATGTTGTTATATACACTTTTTTCCCTATCTCAAATAATAACCGACATACTTGCATTTTTTAAATTTTTAGCCGTCAGCAACTCCCCCCCCCCCTGTCTCCTACTCATGTCACACTAACATTAGCTGGTATGCAATGAATCATTTTATTATGAGCATAAATACCAAATATTTTTTTCAAGAGATGTTTATTATGTGAGATACATGAAAATTCCTTTTGCTACGACGTCATGAATTAAGATTTTGCATTCTTGTCTGTCAAATGCATAATTGATCCGCACTGTCCTCGATATTTAACCGTTTCATTCAACCCTGAATATAATATTCATTAATGGCTGATATCGGAAGAAGAATCGTGGGGATTAAGAGTGCGGAGGAATTCGAAATTTCAAATTGTCGACGTCATTATGAGTCGGATCGTAATATGTTATAGAACCTATCTTGTGGTGACTACTGTTGCTCTACAATTGGCGTCCAGGGCATTTTTTCCCGAACTTAAATATTAAATTCGAGTTCGTACTTTATTATCTTCACTCTCGCGAAAATGCTGGACGGTAGAGGAACCAATTTATCCTGATTTATTGTTTTCAGTCTTCAGCGCTCCCTTTCGTCCCCTTCTATTCATCAGTGTTTTTCATATAAATAGATAACATGTGGTGAGATGAAATCACCAGTTTGCCATTCCAACACGTGAGAAATCTGCTTAGTTTACGCTCACTGGCGTGAGGGCCTTTTTACACTAGAGCAACCTGTTGTCTATTCTCTGCACTATTTATTACCTACTGTGCTACCCCTTCCTTGTATTTGAAAATCATCCACCTCCAGCGTTTAGCAGATTTCCCTTAAGGGAAATCAGCTATTGAGGTCGTACTCATGACGTGATTGTCGAAAAATTTCTTCAAATGGCCATCAATCTTACCCAGGAGATGACGAAAATGCGGTCCGTTCAAAATTATATATATATATATATATATATATATATATATATATATATATATATGTGGGTGTGTGTGTGTGTGTGTGTGTCTCTGTTAACGCTCTAGCGGTCGCAATTTTTGTTTGACAGTTACGAAACTCGATATTTAACCGTTTTATGTAAAAAAAAAACAGATCAAGTGCGTTAATGGCTGAAATCGGACTAGAGGGAGAGGGGGGTTTAGAGGTGGATTTTCGAAAAGTCGGAATATCTCCGTTATTATGCATCGGATCGAAATATTGTATAGAACCAATCTTATTGCAAATTGAATTTACTATAAATATTGTTATATACATTTATTCTCTATCTTGAATATTAACCGAGATATTTGCATTTTTATGAAGTCTGTGGTCGGGTATAGTTCGGATTAGGTCGGCCGTTTCCGTAACTCCTCGGCACTGGTGAAAGCTTCTTCTAACCTTACCTGTCGTTTCCATTCTTACCTTTTCTTCGCTACTTTGTAAGATTTATGCAAATACGTTCTGTTCATCCACCCCCCCCCATACTGTAGTTTTTGGGCTACTAAAATTTGAGTTATTAAAATATAAATTATTCTTACAATTCAGAAGCCGTTTCAGTTGGGAATTTATTTTAATTAACTGAATGATTTCTCATTACCGTTTGTATTTAATCACGGTGGTGTTGTGTTACCAGTATGCAGATTTCTCTATTGTAAAACTTCTTTATTGTGGGCGGATAACGGACGAGAGTAAGTTTCCCGCCAAAAGCTAGTTCTGCCGTTTACGTAACTGTTCGGCTACCATGAAATTCCTCTATTGTAAAACTTCACATGGGAAATCTGCTTAGTTTACGCAGCCCCTGCGTGACGGACTTTTGTTTGTTTTTTGTATGTTTGATTGCCTTAACAAGCTTTTCCCGCTAGACATACAATTCTTGCAGTTTTTACCATTTTGACAATTTTCTTATGAATACCTTGTCTTACAATCTGAAGAGTCTTTTAAAAACAAAACAACAACAGCAAATAGAGAATTCAGGGGCCCAAGTTAGGCTTGTAGAAGTACCTTTCAATGGCAAAGACCAGTTCAATGACCAGCTTTTACGTAAAAAAGATTTTTCATTACTAAGGCCATCAAAGGGAGTAAAATGAAATTAAATGGATATATGAAGTCCTTTGTCTTTTCAGGCTTGAGTTCATCGCTCAAGTTAATAGGAAACCAATCAAAGTGAGTAATGTATTTTTTTTAATATAGTATTTTATTAAAGCCCTTTTGGCCTGAGGAGAGGAGCCTTCTGATCTATATGGACCCCCAAAAAGGGATCCCTAATAGAAGAATCTTTAAGCAGAAGAATCTAATAAAAAATGTGAATCTTACATCAATTGAGCTTTTAAAATAGCGAGACCCGTAGTAATATGCTACGATATGTATAAAGAATGGAACTCCGTAAGCCACCCTCAAAGATCCAAAATTAATACTGCTGTAATGTACTCAAGAAGAAGAAGACAATGCTAAGGATGGACACTCACATTTTATTCAAATGAATATTATAAATATATATTGCAAATATTATTCTCATTAATAGGATAAACGAAACACTATAAGCATCCATTCTGGATTTAGTCATTTCTTGTGTTAGAGGAAAAAAAATTGAATCCACCGGAGTTCTTGCCCAGGGCTCAAAAGATACAGATGGCTGTTAGCAATATTTCATAAGTTTTCATTACATGCGGACCTTCTCTGAAATCAAACATCGTCGACGACATTATTTACTTAAAACTGATGTGTTGACATTTAGCTGGTGTATTTACTTCAAGCCACGTAAACCAAGACAAACAATTCCACCTTCTTGTGACAAATGACACAGTACTTAGTTTAAGGTGGTTAAGTGAACGATGTATTGTACTCGGGAGTCGGAAGCTCAGTGGCAAAACAACTGGTCAACACACAAACAAACCTGGACTGCAAGCGGCCTTTAGCTTATTTAGTGATGAGCTCATTATAAAGTTAACTATGCTGGACTTCTATTATTTTTTTCAAGTCGATTCCAATTGAAGAAGAAATTTAAATCCATGGAAAATTATTCTCTTCTTCAATTTGGGCCCTTATAATAAACCATTGTCTGAGTTGTATATTTTTTCTAATTTTTAATTCAGCTATATTCTCATTCTGGAAATAAATGGATTGATACCTATGGTTGAAAGACCAGATTAGTCTTATGTATGAAATAGACACTTTATTTTATAATGGACTTATAAAATAAACGTCGACGGACGGAAAAGTCCCTGCAATTATTTAGTAATTACTGAAAATATTTGTTATTGGCTGAATCTCTCAGACAGTCGACACACGCCTTGTACTCCTACTCTAGCACCGCTGGCTAGGTTTTGGGGCAGTAGTCAGTATCTCTCCAGCTCTATGACCTGCACTCATCGCTTAGTAAGGAACTGCTTTCTTTCCTTTGCCTCCCTGCACCTCGGACTGCCTGGCCCTCTCTTCGTCACCGTCTCTAGTGGAGGGCGGCCAGGTGACAAATAAAATAAAATTTCTCTATATATCTGTATGATAGTGGAAACTAAGATTTTTACTTTTTTCGAGGTTTGCGGTAAATCGCTTAAAATTGATTGTTGAAAGAAAAACGGTTGACAGGAGCAACCTGTTTTCCCTGTCTATCATTGCTTATCACTGGAGATTTCCTGCTTCGGGGTGTTAGTTCACTGTGGTATAGCGTGGTCATGCACATGATTATTAACCTTTGTTTTCTTCTCCCTCCCTCCCTCTCTCTCTCTCTCTCTCTCTCTCTCTCTCTCTCTCTCCTCTCTCTCCCCTCTACCCTCTCTCATCTCTCTCTAATCCGATTGTGCTATTATTATTTTTTTTTCATTCATCAAAGCCCACTTTATTCACGTAACTTAGCAAATTACTTACTCCTGATGGCAAATTACCTTCGAATTTACTATCTGTGAACTCCTTCTTTCGTAACTCAAAACCTATCAACATTCTCTTTGCATATATCTTATTATTAGCTGTCTAATTCCCTTAAATTAAATTGGAATTACTGAGACCAATCTCGTTCCTGTTAATAATTCTAACTTCTCCCCCCACCCTCGATGAGTTGACTTTATACAATACAAACACGGAGAAAATAAAAAAACAGCACTGTCGAAAAAGACTGATACCACCGTAGACCAAAAGTAACACTACTTTCCAAACTGATTAGTAACTTCATAGTAGTTGAATATTTTAGTTTGAATTGAAAAGCATTTCTTGATTCTTAAAACTTAATCCCTCCCCCTTGAATAATATACGAGAGGTGTGTAGTGTCAACCAAGGGAAGAAGTGGGTCATAAGGGCAGTGGTTGCCCGTCACCTTCTGTATCAGAACATTCATAAACAAAGGCATCATGAGGAAAATTCCATTAACACCATCCAGCTTCATAAGCTGTCAAATGGTAGGCACTAAACAGCCAGTATGAGTATGTATGCAGTATGAGTTACAACTTTAATCTACATTCTAGTCTTGTCCCTCTAACCAGTTGAGAACTTAGAAAAGGAAGGGAAAATATATATACTAGCACACATAAATAGATACAATTTTCAATTTATACACTAGGCATTTGATATTCTTAATATTAAGTTGTTATTATTTTGTTAACGTTCATTATTTTGTTAATGGGGCTAATCGGCAAGGGTTATCTACAGGTTACCACCCTTTTATAGCCAGGATGGGGCTATGGGTTTTATGTAGTGAGTTCTACACTAAATAAATGTCTATTACCTACAACCTGGATTTATTAATACCAATTCCCTTAACTGACAGAGGTAACCTGCCCCCCCCAAAATATTAGATAGTAATTCAATGTTGTTTCTTACTTATTTTTGTTAGGAAATAACAAAAAAAATAGCATGTTAACTCAAAACATTAAAGTCAGTCAATCCCATTTAGCCCGTTTGAATTATAATGAAAAAAAAAGGATGATATAAATCTTCAAATGTGGAGTTGCTGGCCCTTAGCGTTTATTATAAGAAGTGAAATAAAATAAAAACAGAGTTAAAAGTAAGAGAAGTTGATTAGGGGAGTGTTGGTAAACTCTGCATGTAAAAAATGTGAGGCAGTGTAGATGACAGCTTAGGAAGGGGTGGTAAGGGGTGGGGGGGGGACAAATTGATGGTGGTAAAATTGGATTCCTGCTCCCTCTGTCGTCAAAATCTAAACCACATTTTACATGTCTCCTCCACCTCAGCCCTCTACCCCTCGTCCCTACATTTTATTCAACATATCCCCACCGTATCCTTCTAATGTAGTATCATTTACATCGTTTCTCTCATGCAGAGATTTTTGCTCCTGTCCCAGGCGAGTTTCACAGCTCTGACGGAGTCTTCCTAAGTCTGTTCGTTTAAAAGTATAATGGACAAAAAACTCCGTTAGGAACAGCTGTAAAATAAGCAGGTTTTTTAGGATAAATAAAAAAACCACGCAGGGGATGGGTAAACTAAGTTTTTACCATGTGCAAGTTTACACTGGTTATCTCGTCTCACCATCAATTTCTCTCGTAGTAAGAAGACTTTACCAAAATGTGAAAAGCACCATCTCCCGAAAAGTCTCAACATTCCACAGCAATCCATGGATGATCTGTTTGACCTTATGGACAAGAATAAAGTAACTGCACATATGTTTCATACTTAAAAGTCTTTACGTCAGAGGGAAAAGAATAGTAGTAGAAAAAGGGGGTTACGAGCGCAGTTTTCAAAATACCCTAATACCCAAAAAAATACGAACGTGCTAATTTTACTAATTTCCAATTAATCGTTAAAATGAGTTAAAGTAGTTGAAGTGAGTTAAACTAGTTAAAGAGTACAAGCTTAAACTACTTTTCCTAGTTTAACTCATTTCAACTACTTTAACTCATTTTAACGATTATTTGGAAATTAGTAAAATCAGCACGTTCGTATTTTATGGGGTATTTAGGGTATTTTGAAAACTGCACTCGTAACCCCCTTTTTCTACTACTAAGAATGCAAACAATATAATTATTAAAATAAAATTAATGTTTTGTTTTTTTCTATAGTAATTATTGTACCTATATAGTTTATATTTTTTTGTTATTTTTAAATGAATTCTCTGTTTATGTTTATATTAAGAGAAGATAAAATAAAAATATAATCATCAATATGGGCTGAACCCTTGCTATGAAATTGATAAATTTTAAAAGCAATAAAAATATTCATTCATTCATTCAATTTGGAAAGCACTCAGTGCTTAAATCAGGAACGATTATAAAAGGGGGTCTACCAAGGCTAAAAACATAAAAATACATATATCTGGCTTAATATTGGAGATAAGAAAAAAATTCTTCAAATGTCCATCGATCGTACCCAGAAGATGACGAAAATGAGGTCCATTCAAAATTATAAATATATGTGTGTGAGTGTTTATTAAAAAAATTGAACTTTTTTGATAGTATTAATCTCGTGTATAAAAACATCCTTCAAAAATGAAGTTTTTAAATTTAGCTTAAAACAAATAATGTTTTTTAATAGATTTAATAAATTCGGGAACATTGTTAAATAACTTAACTAATGAAAATGACTCGCTTTTCTAGAAATAATTATGTTTGTTGTTGGTGGTTTGAAATATATTCTTGTATTATATTGTTTTATGGTTATGTGTTATGTTTTGCGATTCATTTTCAAGTTTTGTTTCACAAACAGTATTAAATGGTATATATATATATCTGTACCTCGGAGGGATACATTATTACAGAGTTAAAATCAGTTTTAAATTAAAACACAGAATGTTTTTTAATTATAACAAATCCATGATTTAAATAACAATAAATAGAATGTTCTGGTAAAATATTGTTTCAGCATCTCAATAAATAGCTGTGGCAGTAACATTCATTGTTGAAAAAAAGTTTAAAACTACTCTCCTAAAAAGTTATGAAAGTTTTTGACTCCTTAAAATGTAGACGACTAGAGTAAATTAACCTCTTCTGCAATTTAAATATTCTAATATGACTTTTTGAGTTACACCAATGCTTAACGCCATAAGTGAACGGAATATGGACATAACTATAGTGTATTAGTGGGTTATTTGTTTCTATTGGAAGATTTTTTTAACACATTATAATAAGAACCAAAGCGATTTTAGTCTTTTACTTAATGCTTCGATATGATCAAACCAACGTAGGCGTTTGTCCACAGTCAATCCTATATACTTTATCATGGCTGTGGTATATCGATATGTGGGACAAAAATATTTAATAATGGCTTATGATCACAAACTAATGTGAAATGCCACCCGTATAAATAAATATGGAAGTTTTGCTCTCCGAAAATAATGGATAGACCCTCTTCAACTAGCTGCGAATATAGCTTTTCAGTTTTCGTTAATATCCTACTTGCGAATGCCAAAGGTATTTCAGAATTACCCGGAAATACGAATGAAATAGTCAGATGCATCAACCGTCAAACGAATTGGCAGATCCGGGATGTAGTGCGCCCAAACCGATGCTCGCCAAAAATAACTTGTTTGATGAGGCTAAAAGCATTTTCATGTTCATCATTCCAGCTCCACCTAGTATTTTTTTTTTTTATAAAAATGGGTACAGTAATTGCGACGCAAGAGGTCTAAATGTCCGTCACGCAGGGGCTGTGTTAAGTAAGCAGATTTCCCACGTGCGTCACGTATTTGCATTTATCTCAAAACATAAACGTTCAATGAGAACATAATTAGTTATTTTGGCTTCAAATAAGGTGCTTCATAATATAACAGCTTGTTGTTAATATGACATGAGTTGGAGAGGGGGTTTACTGATGGCAGAAAAGGAAAAAATGTAAATATCTCCGTTATTAGTAAAGATAGAGAATAAATGTATATAAAAATATTAATAGTACATTGCATTTGCAAAAAAAAAAATGGTTTTATAGATTTTTCGACTCGACGTACAATTACGAAGATATTTCGAATTTTCTAAATTCTCCCCCTCTAAACCCCTCGTCCATCCTGGTTCGATTTCAGCGATTAACGAACTCTAACTTTAGTCTAGTATCAAACGCTTATACCCGTATGTCGAGTTTGGTTAAGATCAAATAAGAATTGCGACCGCTATATATATATATATATATAATTTTGATGGGCCTCCTAGACAGGATTGATGGTCATTTGAGGAAATGTTTCGAAAATTGCGTCATGAGTACGACCTCAATAGCTGTTTTGCTTTAAGGGAAATTTGCTGAAATGAATGAGATAATTTACATTCATTACATAGTTAAATACACAACTTAATTTTATAGTAATACAATACAATAATTCATTCTTTTATTTTACACACCATCTCGGAGTACATTTTGAGACGCTATCATATCGACATTAAATTGCAACAAGCACACACTTGCACAAATATGCCCTTTAATGAAGAAAAATACACCACTGAAACTGACTTGCGCAACACTACTTTACAAAACACTCATACTCCCTATATTAACATACGCATGCCCAGTCTGACTGGGCATCAGCAACACACACAAAAAGAGACTCCAGTCCTTCCAGAGCAAAGTATGTAATTCGAATAGCGGCAAATACTTCCTGGTTTGTTAGGAACAGCCAAATCAACAGGGAATTGGAGTTGCTCCTATTTCAGTTCAAATTAAACAACTTGTAAATAAGTACCTTATGGCAAAATCTGAACAACCAACGTGTTCCCTATGTAATAGAACTAACTATAAAACACTTACTTACTGACTGCAAAAGACGACATAACATAGACTTACCTTACAATTTGGAAGAACTTCTAAACAACGAAACTACATATCTAGACACCTTATCATATTTAAAACAAGCACACATTTACAAACGTATATAGTACCCCACTTCTTCTTATTTCCAGAGAAATATACTCATTAAGATTTAATTCTGACACAATGTAATACGAAATGTAATACAAAACTATCTTGCGTGTACATTCGTATGTGTGGGTGAGTGCATGCTTATACGTGTGTGTGTGTATGTGTGTGTGTGTGTGTGTGTGTGTGTGTGTGTGAGTGTGCAGGTGTGAAATTCTGAATGCTTGTATAAGATTTTACTTACTTTTAAATAAATCCTTGTTTATAAATTATTACTAATTGTACTTTTATAAAATATTTTGTTTTTCGAATTTAGCATTACGTTTTTGTTTCGTTTTTTTTTTTTTTATCAGTTATTCACGTACTTTTTCCGTTTCCTTTCCATAACATTCTGTGTTCAATAATTTTCTTTGTTTTAATAGTTTTTATTTCCTATTTTATTTTCCGCTAATGTTATCGCCCAGCAGCAGCTATGAATTTTTATTAACTACGAGTATATTCAATAATTTGGAGTAATTTTTACCATTTGGTTTACATGATAAAGGGTGTAAATCGCTATAATTGCGAGACACCAAACTAATAAATAAATAAATCAACAACTTGTAAGGAAATATCATGCGTGCCTTCCGATGTCAAGTGGAATCACCCATTATAATTTAGGTACAACGACTGAAGGACGACTGCGTCAGAGGTTGTACGAATATATCTTAATTTTATAACAAATGTAACAATTTGTGTATAATATCTTCTTCATTTCCCACATGTGACTTTTATCATATGCTAAATGCAATGTATCAAAATACCACAATGTTGACTGGTATAGTGATAACTAGCGGGAATACACATATCTCGGGAAATATCTATATTTGATAATGGGAATCTGCGCCCACCTTCATCCAAGCCCCTTTATGAATGGCTTGTAAGGGGATCCTCTCGCAGAACCAATCCGGGTTTCTAATAAGCCGACAGCTAAAAGGGCGCTGGCTAGACGCAAATGTAATTTCCACCCTATAGCCCCTTATACATGCCTCTTCCCCTCCATAATCCATACCTCCGGAGGATAATCCCTTCTCTCAAATACAGAATTACTCAGCCGTGCCCATTCATGCTCTCTACAGGATCTCTCCTCGACTCTTTTCACCCGAAGGGGTTCTTCCAATTAGCAGATTACATCTTTGCGTTTCGCTCAAAGCCCTCAGAATTACTGAGATTTCATCTTGCCGACTTCTTTTCGACTTTCTGCAATACAAAAAGCCGTTTTATTAGAAGATTTTCCTTAAGGAAAATCAACCATCGAGGTTGTACTCTTGGGTTTCAAAAAATTTCCTCAAATTCTCCCATGGATTCTACCTAGGGAAAATCCTACAGAAAATAAGAACAGGCACCATCCCCGCAGAACGGAAACATTAGTTCACAAGGCTAGGAGCCGTTCCATAATCTGTGCAGGAGTGGGATAGTTACCCTGATGGGCAACTGGGAAAAAGAAAGTCCGTCACGCAGGAGCTGTGTTAACTAAGCGAATTTCACACGTTCTGGTATAGCTCACTTGAAGGGGAGGGGATTACTGACTGCAGAAAAAAGATAGTGCGAAAACTTGCTGCATAATTGAGTTAAGAAGAAAAAAGCTTATTGAACGTCAATAGGTTAACAAGATTGGTTCTATAACATTTTCCGATCCGACTCATAATAACGGAGATATTTGAAATTTTCGAAACCTCTAATCAACCACTATCCCAGACCATAACAGATACGATCTTCAGTGTTGAAAGAAACAGTTAAATAAAGAACTTGGTTCAAACATTTTTGAGTAAAGAATAAAAATCTTAATTGATGACTTCATCACTTAACGTATTGTATTTATCTCAAAAAGTAAAAGATCAATGAAAACAATATTGGAAAAAATGGCTCTTAATATAACTGATTATTGTTATAATGATATCAAAAGGTGTTAAGGTTTACTGAAAGCTGAAAACTATCAAATCCAAATATCTCAGTTAATATTCATGATATAGAAAATATGTATAAAATAAAATTTATATTAGATCATTCAATTTGCAATAAGATTGGTCCTATACAATTAATTGTTCGATCTGACTTATAATAACGGAGATATTTAGTTTTCTCTAAATTCCCCCTTTCTCTGGTCCGATTTCAACCATTAACGAACTTTGCCTTTATTTTTACATAAAACGTTTAAATATGGAGTTTGGTAATGATTAAATCAAAATTGTGACCTCTAAAGGGTTAACATAAAATTTTACATTTAGTTTTGTAATGATAATTTTTTTTTCTCAATTGGTGTAAAAAACATATTTTTTGCCTAGCAAATATACGTTTAATGAATATACATATGCCTCTTACAATTATAGAGTTATATATTTTCAGTTATTCAGTTCATAATAAAAGTTGGGCCAACTTTTAGTGTTTATAATTTGTTATATAAAATGTTTCGTAAAGGGAATTAACTCCGCCTCTTAAGTGATAACATTTTAATAATAATTCCTAAACATGCAAAGTACTAATTACTTCCTAGCCCACGCATGCTGTGGTATTATACAAAGGTCGAATGCCAATAACCTGCAACTCGGGAGAACAGTTTTAGCTTTCAGCACATTTCCCTTGTGGGTATGAAATTCTGCTATTGAGGTCGTCCTCTTTACACGAACTTTGAAAAAGATTTTCCACGGTATATTTAATTACTTTAACCAGCGTTTTCCTTAGTTCAATCTCGAGCACATCTCCATGTTTTAATTATATGGATTTTTTAATTATTATTATTTATTAACGTCCACTTTTTGCAACTTAGGCTAATCGGGACGGGTTATCTACAGGTTACCATCCTTTTCTAGCCAGAGGGTGGTTCTTAGGACGTTATTTAATGAATTCCGTCACTAAATAATTTCCTTTGCCCAGGCAAGAATCGAACTCGCCACTCTAGGTTTACCATGTGAGATAAAGTTCAACGCTTTAGCTCGCATAGCTAACCTGAGCCCCCATTTTTTTTTTTTATTATAGAATAGTATGAGGAACCGATAACGTAAGTTTATATTGAGAATCTTAGAGCTCTTTAACAACATTTTAAAAAACTAAACAAATTAACTGAATCCAAAACATGGTATCGGTTATGTAGAGTATTTATATATATTTCACAGCAGTGTTGTTGGAAGTGAAGAATATTGCGTACTTGGAGAGAAAAAAAAATGTCCAATTCTTCACAAGATTTTTATTTCAGCACTAAGCGCCTTCGAAGTCAGAAAATGACTGTTTTTTTTTTGTGTGTGCTGTCTTTCCTTATGACCGCATGCAAGTATCTCTGAAGATGGAGACAATAGACTTCGAAAGCGCTTAGCGCTGAAATAAAAAATTGTGAATCGGACTTTTTTTTTTATCTAAGTACTCGTATTTATATATACTTTTACCACTCTTCTAGTAAACATACTATTAATCTCTTCTCCCAATATATTTCCTATTTTTAAATTAAAATCCGTTAAGAAGTGGGAATTTACTGAAAGCTGAAAGAATGAATAACTAACTGGCTTAACATTTGAGAGACAAAAAAAAAATATAATGCAACTTATATTTATTATAAAGCTTTGAGAGCTTAACCAGATTGGCTCAATAAGCGTTTTTACCCCCCCCCCCCCTTTGTTCCTGGTTCGATTCGATTTCAGAAATTAACAAATATGAACGTTAGAGATTAATCGGAAACACTTGTTTGTGGCTCCTCACAATTTCTTTCTTAAAAACGCTTCGTGCTTTTAAGCCCTTTTAAGGGAAATCAGCTTTTCAGGTCGTACTCAGGACGCGATTTTCAAAAAATGTTCTCAAATGCCCATCGATCCTACCCAGGAGATGATGAAAATGAGGTCCGACATTCAAAACTGTATATGTATATATATATATATATATATATATATATATATATATATATATATATATATATTCGCAATTTTTGTGTAATTAATACCAAACTCGATATTTAAATGTTTTATGAAAAAAAAACAGATCAAGTTCGTTAATAGCTGAAATCGGACTAGTGGGAGGGGGGGGGTTAAAGGGGGCGATTTTCGAAAATTCGAAATATCTCCGTTACCATGCGTCGAATCAAAAAATTGTATTGAGCCAATTTTATTGCAAATTACATTTACTACGTATATTGTCCTATTAGGTTATTCTTTATCTTGAATATTAATCGAGATATTTGAATTTTTATTAATTGTAACGGACGGAATGAGATCGGCTAACTTCGGATCATGTTGGGAGTTTCAAAAGATAGTTCGGACGTTTCTGTAACTGTTCGACACTCGTATGGAGATAATCTACTGTAAAACTTCACGTGGGAAATCTGCTTAGTTTACGCATCCCCTGCGTGACGGACTTTTTTTAACCTCAGAGAGTCAGCGCGTAGGGCGTTCCTGTAGAGGTTCAGCCCGATTGCTTTTTTTAATTTTATTCCCGAAAGCGCTAAGCGTTTTTGAGAAATAAATTGTGAGGAGCCACAAAAAAGAGTTTCCTACTAACCTGATTCATCAGCTGAAAATAAAAAATATCGTGGTTAATACTCATGATACAGAACATATGTATAGAGCAACATTTATAGATCATTCAATTTAGAATAAGACTGGTTCTATACAATTGCTCGATCTGACTTATAATAACGAAGATATTTCGAATTTTCTAAATTCCACCCTATAAACTCCCTCTTTCTCTGTTCCGATTTCAGACATTAACGAACTCGGCATATATTTTTACATAAAACGTTTTAATATGGAGTTTTGCAATGATTACATCAAAATTGTGACCTCTAAAGGGTTAACATACAATTTATATATAGTTTTGAAGTTGATAATAGATTTCTGAAGATTCAAAATTTGGCCACAATAAATATCCGCCTTCAATCAACGGAGATAATAAAATACCTTTTTTTTTTTTTATTCATTTAATTTCTATTCTTCCTTTGTATGCAGATAAAATAAAAAAATACAATAGTTATTCTAGTTAAAGTATAATATTACGGACAACAAAAGAGAAGTCGACCGTAACCGTCAATCAGCGAAATCAGAGGTGGATTGGATTGAATGAGCTTGAGTCAATCCGACCCCTTCAATCCGAACTAATTCCGAGATTCACCGACCTAAAGTCAAAGTAACAGGGACAATCACAGTTCCATTCTCTTAGGATCCAGTTTCTCAATAATAGCTCGAGGTAACCTAAATCCTTGATTTGTCTACCTCAGAATAGCTCTATTTGACTCTTTCCCATGATTACAATATACTGATAAGGACCTATATTATTTTTCATTTATTTGCAAAAGTTTTGAAGTGCATTTGATAAGCCTTTTGTTTAAAACCCTTCCTTATTACTGATTTCCTACAAATAAAAAAAAAAAAAACAATAAGTTCAGGAAGAGACAAAAACCCGTCTGTCAGTGGTTGCGTGACGTTAACAGTCTAGGCAGTAAGAGATTATTACATCTCACATTTTATTCTGAAATTTATTCATTATGAAACTTGGTGTTCTATTGGCTCTAACTTTAAAATTTTCTGTCATATATTAGAAAAACGTCTGTCACGCAGGGGCTGCGTAAGCAAAGCAGATTTCCCACTTGAAGTTTAACAATATATAAATCTACATGCTGGTAACACAACACCACTGTGAAAATTGAGTGATTAATACAAACGGTACTAAGAAATCTTACAGTCAATTTTAATAACCTCCCGTCGGGAAGCGTCTGAAATTTAAAAATACAGGTCTGCCAACCTCACCGGAAAGAAAAACAATTACTGAAATATATCAGAATATAGCATATTAATTTAATTGAAAACTATTTACTAAGTCTAGTACTATAATTTATAATGAATCAGAATAATGTTTATCTCAATCAATCAAATTTTAATAGTCCAAAGAACTTAAGACGGGGAGGGGGGGCTCTCCAGAAGATATTTACATGTATTTCGAATAATAAAGGCCTCTTGAAAAAAATATTTGGCATTTCAACTTTGAATAATGTGGTTTATTAAATAACTGAATATTTTTTGTAACGAGTGTTGAAGTGGAGGTTTGCTAAAGGCTGAAAACTGCAAATATCTCGGTTAATATTCAAGAAAGAGAATAAATGTACATGACAATATTTAAAGTACATTTAATTTTCATTAAGTTTGGCTCTATACAGTTTTTCGAAGCGACGTATAGTACCGGAAATATTTCGAATGTTCGAAAATCCCCCCTTTGAACACCTCTCCCCTTGGTCCTATTTCAGCCATTAACGAACTTGATCTTTATTTTTACATAAAACGATTAATTACCGAGTTTTGTAACTATCAAACAATGAATATACTAAAGGGACCTCATGTTCGCAAGAATCTCTTGGGAAGTATCGTTGGCATTTGAAATTTTTTTTTAGAAAATAGCGACATGAGTTTGACCTCTATAGCTGATTTCCCGTAAGGAAAATCTGCTAAAAATTGGGATTTTACTTTTCTCTCAATATTTAGCAAACAGCAATTCCATGGAATCAAACTTCCTTTTAAATCAGTAGCCAATACTCTGTAAGTTCCTACATATCAGATATTTATCTCACTGCTATTTTGTTGGAAAAGGAAGTACCGACTTTGATAACTTAATCACAACGTTTTCCATTGAACAGTCCTTGGCGAATGAAGTTTGAGAACTAATGAAAAACCTTGTATATTAGAACATTTCTTGCCGAACTTTGACAAAGTAAGAACAAGAATTTCTGTTCGAAAGTTCCTGTTTATATTTTTGGTCTTGACTACTTGCATTTAGACAAACTTATTATTAGAATTGTTGTTAACCCGAAACTAACATCCTAAGTAAGTATCTCAAGTGAGTTAGTAAACTAACTAATATTGGTTTCCCGTCAAAATATAAATACTGGATAACGGAAGTATAATAGTTATTTATTGTACAAGTGACGAAAGTAGATCATTTTACAACTCGAGTGAAAAGTTTACCCACCCGAGCGAAGCGAGTGTGGTAATTTCACGAGAGTTGTAAATTCTACTTTCGTCACGAGTGTAATATTAAATTTTTTCTGTAATCGTGTAATACATGATCAGATCTAACCAGAATATGAACAAAATTAGGATGTTGTGAAGATTATGGTATGTTGTTGGTAGGTTATAAGCATGGTTGTGAAAGGTTATAAGCATAGTTATAAAACAACTAGTGATGATTGTGAAGTAGTGCAGTTATAAACAAGTGCAGGTTATAAAAAAGGAAGGTAATTATTATTATATTTAAATTTTAAAATATATTGATTATTTCCACCAATAATTCATTCACATTTCAATTTATTTTGTTAAAATAAATTCTTACAATGTTAAGAAACATTTAAAAGCATTTAATTTCCAACTTTAAATTATTTTTTAATTTATACTTATTACTAATTAAGAAGGCAATTCACTTTCCCACAATTAAGAAGTGATTACTTTCTTCACTCTATTGCAAAATGTTTCACTTTCTTCACTCATTTCAGTTTAGTAATGTTACCATTATTCAACGATTACAGAAAAAATAATTTATTTATCTTATTTTGTTTTCAAATTAGTCATATTTATAGCTTTCAGCATGAAACGTGGGATAACTATTGGACGAATATTAACGAATTTAATATGGTTCTTTGGATCGTTATTATTATTAGATTTGCCCTATCGGAAATCAGCTATTGAGGTTGTACTCATGACGCGACTTTCGAAAAATGTCCTCAAATATCCATCGATCAAACCCACGAGATGAGGTACGTTCAAAACTGAATCTCTCTCTCTCTCTCTCTCTCTCTCTATATATATATATATATATATATATATATATATATATATATAGAGAGAGAGAGAGAGAGAGAGAGAGAGAGAGTGAGGGAGGGAAGAATATATTTGTCTGCTAACGCTCTAGCGGTCGCAATTTTTATCTGATCGTTACCAAACTCGGAGATATATACTTAATGAGTTCATTTTCAAAAAACGATTATTAGTATTTAGAACCTTGTATCATGAGGTTGGATTCTTGAAACGGACCGGTTTATCTTATAATGCTGAGGTTAGATTCATGAAACGGACCGGTTTATCTTATAATGCTGACGTTAGATTCATGAAACGGACCGGTTTATCTTATAATGCTGAGGTTGGATTCATGAAACGGACCGGTTTATCTTATAATGCTGACGTTAGATTCATGAAACGGACCGGTTTATCTTATAATGCTGAGGTTGGATTCATGAAACGGACCGGTTTATCTTATAATGCTGACGTTGGATTCTTGAAACGAATTATATAGAATCAACCTTCTCAATGTTCTATAAATGTTGTTATGTACATGATTTCTCTAAATTGGCTATTAACCGAGATATTTCAATATTTCAGTTTTCGGCCGTCAGTAAACCCCCACTCCTACACCCGTCATATTAATAAAAATCTGTTATTATATCATGAAGTACTTTATTTGAAGCCTCAATGCCAAATATTGTTCTCGTTGAACTTTACGTATTGAGATAATTACAAACACGTGACGCACGCGGGAAACCTGCTTAGTCAACGCAGCCCGTGCGTGATGGACTTTTATTATTTAAAAACACTTTGCAACTGTGGCTAATAGGGAAAGGTTATCTACTGGTTTCCACCCTTTTCTAGTCAGGGTGGGACTAAGGATTTTATTTATTGAGTTCGTCACTAAGTAGCCCACATGGCTAACCTGAGCCCCATCTTGGGATCAAATATATCTAGTTTCACGTCAAAATAAAACGTTTGTATTATCATAACACCTGGAGAAAACATGATAAAATTTTGTTCTGCCATTCAGTTGTAATCCGATAGAAAAATGTATGACGCGTATCAAATCGCTTATGTTGACACACTCATAATGCATACACAAACAGTTTCCTAATTCTACTCAGGCATTTTCATGAAATACAAAAATTTTAAACAGACAAACCTTAAAGCATTATTTATATAAATGTATCTATGTATTAGTTATTGTAAATTCATACATTTTAAAGTGCAATTCCAGTTTTTAGTCACTGTTCCTGAACCAAATGTCTTTAAACTACAGAAGTTGAAAAAACAAATAAAAAAAAATAGCATTTCCGTTTTATTTGACTTGCCTCATTTCCATTTCTCTTGTTAGGATCTCACTCTTATTATTCTAATAAAACGAAGCTCATTCCGAAACATTCCTTCCTTCTTCCTCTAAAAACCAATCCAATAACTTCAAGGTTTATTGGTTGGGCCTTTCTTTTTATTAAACTGTTGAAAAATCCTCCCCCCCTTTTTCGAGCTTCAAATATCATTAAGGAGTCATGAATTCTTTTTCAATTAGTCAGTTTCATAAATTCAAATTTTTATAGAGGAAGTAGTGTTTTCTGGTCCATGATAAGTATTTAATAATTTTTGGCCAGTAAACGTATATCCTCACAATATTGAGAGTTGAGTTTCAAGGAAAACTGTAAAATTATTTTCATCCTATACGGTTCACTATTTTTTTTTTAAATGAAATTATTTATGCAATATGTGTTTTTTTAGCAGATTTCCCTTAAGGGAAATCAGCTATTGAGGTTGTACTCACGACGGAATTTTCGAATTCGAAATATCTCCGTTACTATAGTCGGACCGAAAAATTGAGGTCAATCTTATTCAAATTAAATTTACTATAAATATTGTTATATATATTTTTTTGTTTTGTCTGTTACCGCTCTAGCGGTCGCAATTTTTGTTTAATCGTTACCAAACTCGATATTTAGTCGTTTTATGTAAAAAGAAAGATCAAGTTCGTTAACGGCTGAAATCGGACCAGTGGGGGGGGGATTTAGAGGGGAGGCCTCTACGGACGAGAGTTACTTCTCTGCCAAAAGCTAGTTTTTTTTTGTTTTTTTTAAAGGACATAATCCAGGAAATTTATAACACAAATACTATCATGAAAACTGGAAACACAGATTTCTTAAGGTACGTAAACTTTTATTTCCAAGTGAGCAAAGGGGATTTATTCTATAACAACTATTCATAATCCCTATAGTTAAATAATAATTTAACTTAGTATAAATTCCCTAATCTTTACTGGCTAGAAAACGGTAGTAACCTGCAGTCAACCATTACTACCTTATTAGCATATAGGCGTTACTTCGATCAATAAAATAATTTTACTACTTGGAATAATCACTCAGGAAATGCACAAGTACTTCTGACAAAATAAAATATATAAAAAAAAAACACTTCAAAACATATTATTTCTCGTCTCCCAAAGTTGTCAGTAGTGCCAACTTATCTATATATATATATAAAATTGTAACTTCTGTCTGTACATTGATTTTTTTCTCGATAACTTTTCGTTTCATATGTCATAGACACCATAACTGCATTTTGTTTGGTAATTCAAGTAAAGGGTCAGAACCGCCAATATAAATGATACTATTGTCATACCTCTCGGTGGAGACCGTCGTCACTGGCTGATGGTTGAGTACCGCTGGCAAGCGCTTTCGATGCGGTGGCATCATCTTCATGCCTGTCGATAGTTGTACTGAGTTGGTTGTCCGTCAGTCAGTGGGTTTTATGCTCTGTTCACCGTATTAGTTGTTTACGTTTAGTCCAGATCTGTTTACTTACCACTAAGATCTGTCAAACGAGGGGTGTTGATGTTCAGGTAAATCAACCATCAGCCAGTGACGACGGTCTCCACCGAGAGGTATGACAATATCATTTTGTTTCTTTCGTGTGTGTTTGTTTGTTTGTTACCTTTTCACGCATAAACGGCTGAACCGAATTTTATGAAACTTGGTATGTATATTACTACTAACCCAACTTAGACTTCAGGATATATTAATATCCTCTGAGACGTGCAGGACTGGGGGTTATAAGGGAAGCCTGAAATTAAAAATAGCGATATTTCGTTTCCTATTGGTTTTTTGACAAATATGTACATAACAAAAGTTTTTTATTTTGTTATGTAGAGTAACATTTGTTATATACACTTTTTTCGTATATTGAATTATAAACGAGATATACGCTAAAACCTATAGCAGAAATGAACAATTTTAATTGACATAAAAGACTCAACCGAACTAAATAAAACTCGGTATGTGTGTTAGCACAAACGCCTTTATTATAATAAGCCATACTAACATTTCTAGGGACGGGTAGGAGTGGGGGTTGTAAGGGAAGCCTGAATTTAAAATAGAGGTATTTCGTTTTCTATTCGTTTTTCGGCATATATAAACATAAAAAAAGTTGTTTATTTTGTTATTTAGAGTAACTTTTGTGATATTTATTTTTGTCTTTTAACAAAGTATAAAGAGATATACACTATAAACTAAAGCGGGAGTCTACTATTTTATTGGGCGCTAACGATTGAACCGAACTTAACAAAACTCGGTATGTCGATTAGCATTAATTCTTCCATGATTATAAGCTATATTAAAATGTTTAGGTTAGAACGGGAGTGGAAGTTATAAGGGAAGCCTGAAATAAAAATTCGCGATATTGTGATTCCCATTGGTTTTTCAGCTATATTCTATAAAAATATAAAAATACCACCATTAGTCAATCAACTATGATTTCCCGGGCATCGTCGGGTATATTAGCTAGATTGTATACAGAAAATACGTACATTATAGATGATATTTAATAATAATAAATGCTATCCATGATTATGATTTGAATTATTCACGGTGTGTCAAACAGTAGAGAGGGAATGATTAGAGACTTATTTTCATTTATTCTTCAAATCTAAAATTTTATTTTCCATAAGTTACGGGAAGAAATGAGCCCAGACGGGAAGAGCAGTTGTACACGTCGAAGCATTGCCAAAAACAAAATAGAATATTTCCGTCTCAAATGATTTCCCGAGCGAAGCCGGGTACCTTGGCTAGTAGATAATAAAAATATCGAGAACCTGAAACGAAAAACAGTATACAAGTGCGCGTGGGTGTACACCTTAGGAATGTATGTAAAACTATTTTCAAATTCCAATATTATGATTACTATTGTATAGCAGTGATTTAGTTTTAGTCACTGTAAGTTTTAAAAAGAGAATTGAGGGAGGGTAAGGCAGGGTGGTTACTTCAGTTCGAGATTATTAAGGGAAACAATATTTGTATAGACGGAGGATGAAAGATTATATATATATATATATATTCATATATATAAAAGAGCACTACTTCAACGGATCCGCTACCTCTTCCTTAGCAAATGCTTTAGTTGTAAATGTCATCGCATTTTGACGCTCAGCCTCTTTGGGTGGAGGCAAGAGTTCATCAGGCCCTAGAAGTGTAGTCCTCCTGGAGTTACTATCATTGCTATCAATCATAAGCAGGGGTAAAAAAGTTGGGTTGAGCTTACTTGAAGTAAGAAATAGAGTGACACAAAGGCGTTCGTTTTGGGATTGACAGGGCGTGTTGTAATGATATATACACGAAGATACTCCAATATCAGAACCAGAAATAGGGACATGAAGATCCACGTGATGAAGAATAGCTAAGGAGGTTGAGGAATGATGGAAGAGGCGAAAAGCTTACAAAATGGTGGTGAAAAGAATTTTTCGTTAAATATTGCATGAGACGAGGCACTAAATGAAAGGATGAGTCATGACTGAGAGTGCTCCAAAGGAAATACTCTATTCCATGCAATGCATGCTCTATAAAGAAAGGGCGCGCTTACAGACTTTTTCATAATAATAAGAGGTAAAAGCTCATGAAGCAAGAAAACCCGAAGAGAATTTTCAGGAAAGAGAAAGCCGGATTTTGTATTAGAGTCTCAAAAGCCAAAGACAGGAATTCAGTTAACGCATTGAATTCCGTGTAGACGAGCAGGGAAACCTTATCACAAAAAGTGAAGGAAAAGAAAGTCAAAGGAAGGGTTGGGCCAAGAACTTTAAAGGTATATTAAATTCCGGTTGGTTGGTGCGCTAGGTTGGACCAATTCAGTGATGAGAATATTGAGGAAGCTGAGTCATCTGATAAAGATGAGATCGGGGAGATTGCCTTGTCTCTGATAAATATCGTGGCCCCAGGCTCTGTAGAAATCCTTTAGGAATTACTGAAGCATGTAGGAGATGACGGTGGAGGTTTATTGGGCGATTTACAGTAATACCCAAAAGCAAAAATTGCCCCTATATGTAAAAATTAAATACATTTAAAGAGGAAATTATATAGTCATAGCACTTATTTTCACAGCCTAACAAGTCATTTTGTTGGTGGTGGCAAGTTGATTTGTGGTCAGATAATGGGAGAGTACCAGAATGAATTCTACTCACGATTTATCATAAATCACTACTTTTCTATTATACGAATGTTTAACATCAAAATGGAGCAGACGTGAAAATAGGGGATCACATATTTGTTTATACTCGCCCACTAAATATGTTCAGTCGTCATTTTGATTTGAATTTCCCGCGCTCGCTGAGTTCACAAACCCGCCACACATATGCAGATCACCAAGGCTGTGGCCTTCAGCGGAAACTACTTTTGCAGCTCAAGAAGGCATCGGCTAGTTACAAGGATACAGTCAGTTGGTTTTAGACGCTCGCTGGGGTCGTGTCTACGGCCAGTGGGGCCTTGCCCCTCTCCCTCCGCTACAGATAACCGCTTCATAGATAACCGCTTCATAGACAACCGCTCAGTTGGAATTCACCCGTCATCGAGTCACAGTCAGTTTTTCTTCTCCCACAAAGCTGCCATCCTGTGCGAATCACCGCAACCGGCTGGAAGTCGGACTCCACTTCTAGGAACGTATTCGTTTCCCGCAGGTGCCTATTTTAATAATGCTAGCATTATTTGCGCAAATTATCAAATGAGTACTCACACAATATAGGACCAATCGCTCATTCTATGTATATGTATTGCCGCTAAATTAGTTTATAAAGTTAAGTTCTTTCTGTTTTTTGCTCAACCTCTATTTATAACTTGTATTATATGTAGTTTTAATCAATTCAATATACTTGATTCTTAGGAGAACTCAAATAGTTATTTGTGTTATTTCCCCTCATCTTTCCAATAGAAATAGAAAAATGGTTCAGTCTAATGCTCTCTCTTATTCTCGCCTTTAAAAAGCTTCCCGCCAAAACATTTTGGTGCCGAAACCCGGGACTAAATAGCTTCCCCGCCCCGACATTTTGGCGCCGAAATAGCTCTATTATTACCGCAAAAGCTAACCGCACGCCCTAACAAAATAACTAGGGGTACAATAATTGTAACTCCACTGGTCCAATACACATCAGACTTATTCAGAACATGAAGTTTGCTGGCGATGAATTGATCACTGGTAGAAATATTGCAGATATTGCTTTGGGGTTTAAATAGAGCTTAATATAATTATGGAAAATACACATAAGTGAGTTAAAGAGTTTCGGCCATGCAAAGAAAAATGATCTCCCTCTTCATCAGAACTTCAGCTTTCAAGATGCCAACTGTTCTACGCATGTTTAAGATCCTGGAAAATGCTCAAATGGATGTAGCACCAATGATATACATGACTAACAACGCCCATGACAAGAAATGAATAATTAAACAGTTAAATATATAGATTAAGTCTAAAAAGTCACATTACATTTTTGTTTAAACTTGAACTTAGTCTAGATCTAATACTTTTTGTGCCCTATATATGCAAGAGGATTTATAATTGATTCATAGATTATTTGCTTTTTCTCAACCATTAAGGCATGACTGCTTCCAATAACTTGCGACAAACACCCCCCCCCACCCCTAACCACTAAAGAGCTTACAAAGGTTACTATGACAAATGGTTATATTCTTTGTTGGCAATCGCAGTAGTTCTCTAAACTACAACCTCAATGATGCGCAGCTTAAAGTTATCGAATTCTTCTGAAACTTTGAAATCCTGTTTTCTAGACCATTAATTGATGAAAGCTATTGATTTTTTTTTATTTTACGATCCTTGTAATCACACACTCACCAGAAAATAACTTGCTGGACGTGCCGGGATGCTTACGGATCTCCTTATCTCCCTCTGGCGGAGTAGTCCAGCAATAGTTTCCAAAGTGGGTCACTACAAGTTCCGCAGTTTATTTAAATTATGCCGAGAGTTGAGCTTTTCCAACTTTATTATTATATCTTGCCTTCATATTCATTTTTCCTCTCATTTATTGCGGTACTTGGTTGCACTGCGGAGCAACTCCGTTGCATTTGTATTATTAAATATGATACTTTATCCAATTATGTGGGTCTTTCTAAGTTCTTCCAGCTTAGCTTTAAGTAGAACTCTATAAAATAGCAAGTACATCAAGCGCCAATCCAGACTTATCTCTCGCCATTGGCTATAGTGAAGAAAGCTATGGCGATTTCGTATAAACGTGATGGCGTATAAAACAACAATTGCAATATTTTATCAATAATATTGGCGATTGTTATATGATCCCTTCACTAAACGTTTACTCCTGTTCGTTTCGGTGATATGGTTTTTAGTTTTAAATGAATTTATTAGGTTCGGCAATAATTGAGGCCATTAAAGCATTAACAATATACATATGTATGTAATGTTGTTAATGTTTTTTGGAGTTTTGGTCAATGATGGTGAAAAAAATCTTAGTTTATGCCAATATTTCGAGAATATTTATTTTCTCTTCTTCAGGGCTGTAAAAATACAGGTACTACTTTATATATATTGCACATTGTTATTTCACTAGAGTGTAACAAGATGTTATATAAACAGACCAAGGAAGGTTTTATAACCAGTATTCCTAATGTAACCAGAAGTGCAACACATTATGTACAGTGCAACACATTATGTACAGTAGTTTTTAAGTATCTTTAGTCATGGTAATTAAAAATAACATAAACACCTCCTGTTACACTCTAGTTTAATAACAGTATGCAATATATATATAAAGTAGTACCTGTATTTTTACAGCCCTGCAGAAGAGGAAATAAACATTCCCGAAACATTGGCACGAACTACGATTTTTTCGACCAACATTGACCTAAACTCCAAAAAAACATTAATAACTCCATATATAAATATAACCTGGTCGAGAGCATCGACACAATTTTATATATATATATATATATATATATATATATCTAATGCAAGACTTTTAGTATTGCATTACATGATAACATTAAAATTACAGGGGTACAATTGGAGACATTGTCAAAGTCAGATTAACGTGAGACAATAATTGAAGACTTATAATTCTGCTTTACCATGTAACATTTAGTTCACATAAGAACAATTCAATAACGTGATCATTGCACGGGCTCCATTACCAAATACAGGAGCAAACGTCCTTGTAGTCAGTGACAAAGAAGTAGAGTCCTAAGTTTAGATCAGTATGGATCTATTTTGGCGGGAGTGGTTACAGTAAGCCCCCTATTGTCGCCTAACAGTGATTCTGTGTCAGTGAATTAGGATACCTAAGGGGGGGTTGTAGTGAAAGAGCCAGTGACGTAGTCGTGCTTAAGCAGCAACAGGGGCTTATGTCGACGAGTACTTCAGGGCTTAAGCTGCAGGGCTCTCATGTCTGTGGTTCTGCTCTAGACGTAATACCTCTGCCAATCCTCTTTCTGCTATACAATACATATCCTTATGTATTCGCAACATTCCCTCAATAATAAAGCCAATTTCGTCAGTAATTACCCCTTGAATAATCCAATCTTGGTCTTCCAGTGACGTATTGAGTAAAACACGTTTTATCACATTAAAGGAACGAATAGAGTTTTCAGAATAATTTTCTATGTGCTTCATAGTTTTATGGCAAGGGTCACCAATAAAAAACATTTTTTTCACGCAAACTTCATTGATACTGCCCTACATGTTTCCTGGCTTACAGACCACCTCTTCAGAGGCAATACGTTTTCAAAAAAATAATAACATTAATTTAACTAAACCCTATGATAATTCTTTGCTACATATTGTATTAATAAGTGCCTACTCACATGATAAATTTATTAAATCTAATTACCGATTGCTATATACATTTCTGAAGTGCTCCTTCATTGCGACAATCTCTTCCTCACTGGGGAGGTCGTTGGTACTGAGATTCCCGAAGTAGGTTACGTCAGCTGACTCCCAATCGACAATTTACACGTCAATCTTGACCTCTATTACTTCGTACCATAATTTCAAATCGATTATTTTAAGATAAAATGTCATAGAATATACGATTGAGGTATTTAATTTCTGTTTTTTTTTACTCCTTTTTTTCTATTTTTTATTACGTGAATATTCTATTTTATTTTTCGTTTAGTATTATTTCTTTCTTAAAAAATTATTTGAACTTTTTCAAAATTGAAGGTGTCTTCCTTGGAGATGTAATGATCCGTCAAAACAGTTTTATTTTCATTATTGTCAGTACTTTTTACGTGTTCCTTTAACCTTTTATTTGCACTGAATCACCAATATAAGTTTCATTGCAGATGTTATAGCTTATTTAGTATATATTATATTTAGCTCTATAGACTCAAGAAATAAACTTAAAATACAAAAGTCTTACCAAATTACAAATTCGTTTCATTTGACGGGGTTAATATGTATATTATGACGGTTGACTATGTCATAAAAATAACAAGAAATAACTGCAGAAAAATTGTGAAATATACGCAAATTAAAGATAAAGATTTATTTTTAGAAGGTATAAAATTATGTTGTCAAAACGGATATTGCAAAATTTAAAGATAAAATGTACAAACAGATATACAAGCATGTATACGGAATGCAAATGGGAAATTCTATTTCCCTATTTAATATATGTGATGTCATTCTTGGGGATATTCACTTCACTAAATTCATGATATAATTACATTTATCATTTTATGAAAGGTTCAATTATTTCAAAAGTGAAATTTGAAAATCCACCACACTCAATTTTGATAATCATTGCTTTGAGTTGACTATTTAAATCACTTCATTGACTAACAATATGATCTACAAGTAAATAAATAGTTCATGACGCATTAGGTTATCCATACATTATTTATGGTGCCTAAGTTGATGGGGGGGGGGGGATGTGAAAGAGTATACACTGGGTTCAAAAGAAGTGTAATTCACTAAGAGGGGAAGAAATATTCCCTCTATGATAACAGAACAAGCTTGATATCAATATACGGCCAATGAAGAGTGACTATGCTCTTTGACGTAGGAGGTCGTAGAGGGTAGACGAAGATAGATAACTGGAACACCATCATAAAACAGAAGTTATTCTCCTTATCAATTTATTATACTATCCTTATTTTATTATAATTCTCGTTCTTACTGTGTTACCAGACATTAACAGGCTCAATTAAATATGGTTTGCTTACGAAATATAAAGAATAATTTAATATTAGCCATAAACAATAAAATGAATGCTGTTTAATCTTTCTTGTACCATTGAAATATGAATAGGTGACCGGAAGTAGGAAGTAAAACATTGAACAAATATTCTACTAAATGGCTTCCTAGTGTTGAATACTCGTACATGTCGTAAACACAATTCGTACAATACATTTTTTTAGGAAAAAGTAATAATACCCAAGATATTGGTTAGTTTATGTTTTGACTTGAAAAATGTCTTAATTGTGTCGCTGTATCTCGTTTATGTATATGCCTTTTCCCAATCGACTCTATGTACTACGTAGGGACAAAAAGTTACCGTTAAAAGTAGAGTAAATGTACCTGTCTATCTTTATTATTCGTGTGATAATTTGGTATGGCTGAATCTAATTGTTCATGGACGACATCATCACTCAAAGAATTTCTTAAACTTCATGTCGCATACAAATTGTATTTCTAATATTTCGTAGTTTATTGTCAAGGTGTGATATAGCCAGTACTTGTTATAGTCAAGTTGGTTTGCTATGTAACATAAAGTATTTTGTTTGTCTTGAAATGTATTCAGATATTAATATATAAAATTTATTGATTTAATTAATTTCAACTGATTTCGTAAAAACCTCAAATATGCAAGACGTTTTCGCTAGGGAAAAAATACCTATATAAATTCACTTATCCAATTGATGGCCGAAGGCCAAGCAGGAGGAAAATAAAATAGAATATGTACATTAGAAAAAATAGGATAGATGTGATCTATAATAAAACAGGAATTAATTATGTGAATATACATAGCAGGTTGAGTAAAAAGCCTACAATTCCACAATTGATTTATTCAAGCAAAAGATCGCTTTCGACGCAGTGCAGTTCATCATCAGCGCCCTGTTGACACACCAAAAAACAATAAGGAATCCAAGTCACTTACATTTTAAAAAATATTTAAATGTTAAACTAGTTAAAACAATCTTTAAAACAAGAACAACTATTCATGGCATGACGCTTTGCTGCGTTTTGTCCTTATTTAGTTAGAAAAAAAAAGATATTTTAATTTAATAACAGTAGAAAAAAAAATAGCAATTTTCTAATTATGGGATTGTTGTTAGAAAAGCTATTGTGTATAGATATCCCTTTTTCCCAATCACTCTTACAGTGCAATGTACCAGTAATAGAAAGTCGCCCTTTCAATAGTGTCTGCCTATCTTTGTTACTATCGCGTGTTAACTTGTTATGGATAAATCTAAGTCTCCATGCACATCACTTCTCAGAGAATTTCTTAAACTTCATGTCGCATACAAATAGTTTTTTTTAATAGTACCTAGTTTATTGTCAGTACATGAGTTGGCCAAGTTGGTTCGCCATGTACCTAACATAAAGTATTTTGTTTATCTTGAAATGTATTCAGATAATTATAAATTAAATTTTTTGACTTAATGAATTACAACTGATTGCGTAAAGACTCAAATATTCCAGAAGTTTTCGCTGGGGAAAAATTACCGATATAAATTCATTTATCCAATCGATGGCCGAAGGTCAAGCAAAAGGAGAATAAAATAGTCATGTGAATATACACAGCAGGTTGAGTAAAAAGGCTGCAATTCCACAATTGATTTATTCAAGCTAAAGATCGCTTTCGATGCAGTGCATCATCATCAGTGCCCTGTTGACATACCAAAAAACAATAAGGAATCTAAGTCTCTTAAATTTAAAAAAATATTTAAATGTTAAACTAGTTAAAACAATCTTTAAAACAAGAACAACTATTAAAACATGGCATGACGCTTTGCTGCGTTTTGTCCTTATTTAGTTTAAAAAAAAAAAAAGACATTTTAATTTAATAACAGTAGAAAAAAAAATAGCAATTTTCTAATTATGGGATTGTTGTTAGAAAAGCTATTGTGTATGAATATGTAGAGAGTGCCCCATTATAGACATAGTGTTTTCCCAAGGGAATTACCAATTGAGGGGCTCAACCACTGCAGTCCATTAATGGTCTATTAAGGCCTTGATAGTGGATAATCATGGCCCCCAAATCTATAGATTGAGTAGACACCACCAGCTTTAATCACTGCCTAAATTCTCCAGTATTATATTCATAGTAATCCCTATAATCTTTAGAAACCTCATGATTAGAGTAATAGACCTGGCGCAAAAAAACTGAGTCTTCAGTGAATTACACGCTATATTCATTCACCATATGAAATATTTCAATGTTTTGAAAGAAATACTCTGATAATAATTCAAATAAATGGTTAGAACCGCTAATATAAATGATACTATTGTCATACCTCTCGGTGGAGACCGTCGTCACTGGCTGATGGTTGAGTACCGCTGGCAAGCGCTTTCGATGCGATGGCATCATCTTCAAGCCTGTCAATAGTTATACTGAGTTGGTTGTCCGTCATTCACGTAAACAACCCACCACACGAAAACAATTTACCTGAACATCAACATCCCTCGTTTGACAGATCTTAGTGGTAAGTAAACAGATCTGGACTAAACGTAAACAACTAATACGGTGAACAGAGCATAAAACCCACTGACTGACGGACAACCAACTCAGTACAACTATTAACAGGCTTGAAGATGATGCCATCGCATCGAAAGCGCTTGCCAGCGGTACTCAACCATCAGCCAGTGACGACGGTCTCCACCGAGAGGTATGACAATACTCTGATAATAAATTTATACTCGAATCCGAATTTTTCAATTGTATTATTTTTTTTATTTATATCATACTTTACTGCATTGGCGATACATTTATTTCATTATATACTGGTGATGAGGGATTCTAATCAAAAGGTAATGGCAAATAATTAATAAGAAGAGGTTGACAATGATATAGATACTTTTGTTATATTTGTTTCAGTGTGTTTGTGTTATAGTTGTATCGATAGATATATTTAACAATTCTGAATGAACGAATAAATGTAGAAACAGATGAAATCCAAACTAAATGTAATTTCAGGATGTAATTTCACCCTGTAAGTAAGTATATTAAATAACTGTATTTCGTTTATCTTAGTGGAAAGACTTTGATTCATTTTTTTTTTGGTGATTTTTCAGCAGATTTCCCTTAAGGTATTGAGGTCTTACTCATGATGCGATTATTGAAAAATTTCTCCAACAATTTTCCCATTGATCCTACGCAATTATTGTTTGATTGTTTTTTAACTCGATATTTAAACGTTTTATGTAAAAATAAAGATCACGTTCGTCAATGGGTGAAATTCGACCAGTGGAGGGAGGGGTTTCGGAAACTCTGAATATCTCCGTTATTATCGGTTCGAAACATTAGAAGTAAAGAACCAATCTTATTGCAAATGCAATGTTCTATAAATGTTGTTATGCACATTTTTTCATTATCTGGATTATTAACCAAGATATTTGCATTTTTTAGTTTTCGGGTATCAATAAACCCTCCATTCCTACTCCTACTCATCTCATATTATTCTAAGCCTAAATAACAAATATTGTTTTCATTGAACTTTAACTAATTGACATTAATGCAAATATCATAAAGAGTATCAAGCTCAGAGTACACAAAACTTCAATCACGAAACAAAACTTTTTCATTCAAAGCTCTGGAACCTTGCAATTTTTGTAACCAATTCACCCCTAATAGCCTGTCACATATACTTCTCTACTCTGAAAATCTCATTGAAGATAGAAATAAATATCTACGAACACTTTCTTCAGCAGTCAGTGATGTACATAAAATTGAAGAGATACTTAGTATCGATAGTCTCGAAAAACTACACAACATTTACTACTTCATCACTTCAGCATGTAATACTCTGGAATCTATAAGTGCTGATGGACCACACTCCAGTTAAATGTTATAATAAGACGAATTTATATAATTATAAAATGCTGTTAGTTATCTTTATGTATTATATTTACTGTTTACTCTATATTGCTTTTTTTTTTGTTTTTCTTTTATTCTTATTTTATTGCCATATTATTATTGAACTCAAGAATTTGGATTTAATTTATTTATTTAAAAGACAGAATTGTTATTTGTTTATTTAATTTGTACCAGATATAAATCTTTAACAAATAAATATATATATTCTATTCTATATTCTACATTAATGCAAATACATAACGCACGTGAGAAATCTGCTTAGTTAACGCAGCCTCTGCGTGACAGAGTTTTTATTATTTAGTTTTACGTTTATTTTGGTACAGATAGATATTTACATATGTATAATATTTTCAATTAGCCACTCCATGTAACAATGAGTAGAACGATAAATTAAATTTATATGATGAGTTTCAACTGTTCATTTACTACTTTTTTTTTTAGATGTAATTAAAACGCATTTTATTTTTTGTGTAGTAAATAAATATTATTGAGCAATAATTATTCATTTATTAATTATTTTGAGGTAGGACTAATAAAATGACTTGAAGAAAACACTTGATTCTTATTTGAAATTCAAGCCTTGAATTTTACAACCAAATTCTTTAATCTTATTAAATACAATAAGGTCACTTAAAGAGAAACTGGGCGTATTTCGCCTTGATTATTTAGTTAGGTGGAGAAAATTCTACTCCTCAATGTAGCAATATGCATCATAGTTAGATGTTGAGGTAGAGTTTCAACCTAAAGAGGAAGCCAGGACAGAAGAAGAACCATCAACAAGCGCGGAAAACGAATTGAATTATATTAAAATATTATTCAGTATTTTTTAATTACTAATTAAATCTAGTTAAAACATTTTGATCGATAACGAAACATTTTTAATAGAATGCTTAAAAAAAAGTTACAAACATTTGAAATTAATTCATTAATATTAATGCGTATAATTAGAACAGAAACATAAATGTGTTTTAACTAAAAAAAATAAAATATTAATAGTATAGAAATATTCCTTTTTTTATAACCTAAAAAGTACTGGGAATGTCCGAGAGTATTCTCTCCGTTTAACCCCCCCCCCCACGACAAACCTTGACAAATCTCTAATACATCCTATATAAAACACATTTTCAATCCCACAATAAACAACATTCAAAGTTTGAACGAGATCCGCCAACTATTTTATTTTTTGCTCCAACATGGCTGAATCGAGCCCATATCATAATCCCTAAAGGGAATTCCTCTGAATATTTTGGCTATTCCTAAAAGAAATGGGTTAACGACATTGTCAAAGAGCTAGTACTTATAGGACCTTCAAAAGGACATCATTCCTAAAACGGCACAAAGAAAAAAGAAGTAATATATATCATAGAAATACTTTTTTATTTATAAGGAAATAAGGTTGTAATTTATGATTTCAAATTTAGGCTGGTTTACACCTCAATGACACTGTAATTGCATTGACTGCAAGCTACAAAATATAGGCAATTATATAAATTAAATGACAGAAATTCAACGCTGTAAAATGGAGGTAAATTAAATTGTTTAGAAAGAAAATTAAATTCTGATTAAACCTGAGGCCATTTGTAATGTAAAGAAAGAACCTTGGTTTTGGGAAAGAGGAAGATGAAAGCTATAAATCTTTGCACCCATTTACTTAGGCCCCGGAAATTGAATCTGCGGTGAATCCTTTTTCTTCAGTCTTCCGGTTGCAAAGAATACCGCAGTTATAATGTCTGTTCTTTCTTTGGTATAAAACAGAAATATATAAAAATTAAAATTACAAAAAAAAAAAATCCACAAACCGACTCTAATTTAATTTCTTCTTTCCTATAACATGCTTGGCTGATGGAGATAATTTATATGGAAGAGACAAAAGGTTACAAGGATCCAGTTGTATAGGATAACAAAGAATTTAATTTAAAACTAAATTTAAAATGTCTTCGTGGTATTTTGTAGACCACCATTTCTCTACCTAAGATCCTTTTAACTACATTTCTTGCCATTTCATTATGGAATTATATAAATAGAGCTGTCGAACAAAGTTTGCTTCAGTTATAACCCAAGACTTTAGCAGTACGTGTGTTATCCATCTTTTAGCAGATTCCCCTTAAAGGAAATCAGCTATTGAGGTCGTACTCAAGACACGATTTTCGAAATATTTCTACAAATGCCCATCGATCCTACCTAGGAGATGACGAAAATGAGGTCCGTTCAAAATTATATATAGATATATTTGTCTGTTAACGCTCTAGCGGTCGCAATTTTTGTTTGATCGTTACCAAACTCGATATTTAAACGTTTTATGCAAAACAGATCAAGTTCGTTAATGGCTGAAATCGGACAAGTGGGAAGGGAGAGTTTAGAGGTAGGGATTTTCGAAAATTCGAAATATCTCCGTTACCATACGTCGGATCAAAAAGTTGTAGAGAACCAATCTTATTGCAAATTAAACTTACTATAAATATTGCTCTATACATTTATTCTCTATCTTGAATATTAACCGAGATATTGGAATGTTTATTAAATGTGGGCCGATAACGGACGAGTGAGTTTCCCGCCAAAAGCTAGTTCGGCCGTAACTGTTCGGCTCTCGTTTGGAGATTTCTCTATTGTATAACTTTACGTGGGAAATCTGCTTAGTTTACGCAGCCCCTGCGTGACGGACTTTTTTGGTATACCATTGGACTTTTATATGAATTTGTGGAACCGATGTGGCTAGTTGAAAAGCGAAACGGTGGTAGCAACAACTTTTTGAATATATTTCCGTGGGCTTATCACTTTTGACACGTCTTTCTGTATGATACTCAACATGTTTCGTCCTTAATTGTTATTTATTTACCAATGTCAAAGGATTTATTCGTATTTAATGAAAATTACTAAATTGAATTGGGAAATTGTTAGAATTTGTATTGTTCATATTACTGTTTCGATGCTTTACTAACGCCCTCCGGAGTGGGGGTGTACCCCGATTTCTAAACGTAAATCCGTTAATGTCTTCCTTATTATTGACTTTGAAGGAAAAATGTAAATAATGGATTGTGTTTAGAATGCATTTTAATGTCCTAAAACCTAAATTAGTTTTATTTCCGATTTTGGACATCCGAATTCCGGTCGCACTAAGTAAATTTCATTAGTGCTCCAAGTGTAATTATATATATAGTTATAATTACAATTTTTTTAATATGTATTAGGGATAGGCTTATATGGGGTTTATTTTGCAACTTAACCAATTTGAAGGACTGAGGATTGGAATAACCTTAATTAGATTTTTCAGGGAAAACGTTTTTATTTCAACTGTCAAACACTGGTAACAGAGTTTCTAATTACTTCAGACTTCAAGCAACACCTCATGAATTCTGTTATGGTATTTCAACCAAAGTTTATCATATTTTTTTCCGGATGCTAAATTCGTTTAATTTTGGCGGGAAGTTAAATTTATTGCTCAAAACTTGCTTAATGCTCAAAGCTAAAAATATGAATAGTTTTATGGCAATAAATGGATTATTTAGTGCTTCCATGGTTGAAAAAATGGTCCACTAGGTTTTATGAATTTATTTCAATGCCCAGCTTTCGAGGTCCTGCCTCATCATCAGTGCCCTTTCTCTATAAATCGGCGATGTTCACTCTCTCCTGCCTATGAGTGGTCTGATCAGATTTGACGGGAAACTAGATTTTTTGATCTTAAGAATGCTAATAAATACGTCACTATTTGTCCAATAAACATTCTACGTTTCATGCTGTAAATTATAAATGTAACTAATTTTAAGGCAATAAATGGATTATTGACAGCTCCCAACTTCTTTTTAATCCTTATCTCCCCCCCCCCGCTGCACCTTCGGGCAGCCCCATACCAGCGGTTCATTTAATTTCTAATCTTTAAATTTTGAATTCGATACACCAGGTAGTCCGTGATCCATAAACACCTATTTAGTGAATCCTTGTAAGCACTTTAGACCTCCTCGCAGCTTTTGCTGCATATTTACATCGCGGCCCAAAAGTCTCAAATGGGTGTCTGCAATTGGAGCCTCTATTCAGTGAAGAAGAGCGTCCAATTATTAGTTATCTATATTTCAAGGGGAAACCATAGTTAAATGAATTCATTTCCGGATAAGAACAGTTCTAATTATAAATTCGTCTAAATGCTTATATTTGGAGCAAAACGAACGAACGGCAGCACTTTTATCGTTCATGAATATGACGGGATAACTCTGTGTATGCAATCTTCATATCTCCACGGGAAACCATTTCAACCCGTCAGGGTTGGGTGACGTGGCACGCTAAAAAAACTTGCGGGATATATATAATGTTATTAGAATATTTATTAGAGAGGAAGTGAAAGGTAAATAGAGGTGTAGTATGCAAATGGAGTTGTGCGGAGTGCTGCTTTAATTCCAACTAAAGCCCATCCGAAACTTCGGGGCTTATCAGGGATGTAGCTACTCCAGATACAAACTTTAGTCACTTATCTCAACCAAACATTTACCCACATCGTTTTCTCTTTGGAAAAGTCACGGTTTGCTGAGTGTTCTAAATGTAGGTTCAGGTTTGGCTGTTAAAAGCATAAACCGAAAGCAAAATGTCAGCGTTATATTAAGAGGAAAATTATTTCCAGTGTTCCAATCATGTTTATATATTTTCGGGCTTGTTTCCCACGCGCCACACGTGATTGCATTTATCTCAAAACAAAAAGGTTCAATGAGACCAATATTTGGTATTTAGGCTTGAAATAATATGCTTCAGAATATAACAGCTTATTGTTAACATGAAATGTATAGGAGTTTACTAAATGCCGAAAACTAAAAAATGCAAATATTCCTGTTAATAATCAAGATAATGAAAAAAAACATACAAAACAGCATTTATAGAACAATCAATTTGCAATAAGATAGATTCTATACAAATTTTTGATTCAACCCCATAATAACATACATATCCCGAATTTTCAAAATTCCCCCACTCCACCTCCTACAAACAATGAACTACTTGAAAACTCGATGTTTAATTCTCTTTTAACGCCGTGGCTCAGGTTAGCCATGTAAGTTAAGGCGTTGGGCTAAATCTCATATGGTAAATCCTAGATTGGTGAATTCGATACCCTCCTGGGAAATAGGAATTTATTTAGTAACGAACTCATTAGCCCACCCTGGTTAGAAAAGGGTGGTAACGTGGAGATGACCGGTCGTAATTAGCCATAGTAGCATGAAATGGGCTTATATGAATAATAATAATATGACTTTTAACGTCGAATCTTTACCTTATAACAAAAAAAGGCCGTTACGCAGGGGCTTATAAACTCAGCAGATTTCCCAGGCCTGCCTCATATTTTCTATTATCTCAAAAAGTAAAAGTTCAATGAAAATAACATTTGGTATTTATGCTTCAAGTAATGTGCTTCATAATACAACAGCTTATTGTTAATATAACATGAGTAGGAGGGCGAGTTTACTAAAGGCCGAAAACTATAAAATGCAAAGAACTCAGTTAATCATCAAGATATTGAAAATACGTACATAACAACATTTACAGAAAATTACATTTGCAATAAGGTTGGTTCTATAAAACTTTTCGATCAGACGCATAATAACTGATATATTCAGACATTTCGGAATTCCTTCCTCCTAAATCCCCTCCCACTGGTCGGATTACAGCTTTTAACGAATTCGATCTATCTTTTTACATAAAACGATTAAATTTCGAGTTGGGTAACGATTATATCAAAATTGCGACCGCTAGAGAGGTAACAGATAAATACATACATACATACATATATATACAATTTTGAATAGACCCTATTTCCGTCATCTTCTATGATGATCCTAGCATGAGTACAACAATAGCTGATTTCCCTTAAGGGTGTGCGCGTGTGTGTGTGTGTGTGTGTGTGTGTGTGTGTGTGTGTATGTATGTATGTATGTGTGTATGCGTGTATATATATATATATATATATAATATATATATATATATATATATATATAGTGGACTGAAATTATCAGATTCATTGATTAAAAGAGATTAAAAATAAAGTAAAAAAGTAAAGCACATCCGATTGTTGTTTGATTTTCAATCAATTGCAACAAGTACTGAATTTCCAAGGGCGGAGATGGCTTGGAATGAATTGGCTTCCTAATCTTTTAAGTCTCCGATTCCATTTCGTGCCACTTTGCCGAACCCGAAAGGAATGTCCGACTGCAAAGAAGATTCTTGAGCCGAACATTCCTGTTCGTCGGGAAACACTCTTTCACTCTTAAGCTACTGTTTCATTCACTTCAAAAGGAGAGTTAAACTATTCCTCGAGTAGTGAGTATCAAGACGAACTTCAGAAGCGTATGGGCCTTGAGATTGCTAAGTCGCCTTAAATAAATAGTTCACAAAGAAAATGTTGAGCCATTATGTGTAAGCGTATAAGTTAACATTCACCTCTCGTTTTTGTTACTTGACACTGGCAAAAATATTGTGATTTGCATGGAATGAATTCTCCTCTGTTATTTTCCCCTCGCTATTTACTACTCAATGGAGTCCCTAAGAATTTGTAGCCAACGGCTGTCCGAAATAATTTTATGATAGATTTGCATGTCAACAAATAAAATAATGTATGTTTTTGAGCTGTAAAAAAAAAAACATTGTAAATGAAACTAATTTTCTGTATATAAATATTTAAATTGGTGAATTTTATACTATGTACTCTTAGAATTTGACCTATTCTTTTTTAATAACGAATGTTCTGTACAAGTATAAATGTAATTCAATAGTTTGTAAATAATTTAAGAAAAAATCTATTACGTCAAATAGATTTTTTTTTGTTTTCTTTAATGTACAAAACATTTCATTTCATTTCAAATTAATTAATTTCTCGTACAACTTCAACCTACTAGTACGAAATTAAAAAACACATTCTTCAGGGTATTCTGATTGGTGAAAATGAAAGATACAAATAACTCACTTAATATTCATGTTGGGGAAAAAGAAAAAATAATATTATAAGAGATGAAATAACTGACAAGATTGAATATACATCATATTTTCTATCCGGCTCCATAATAAATAAGATATTTCTTTTCTTCTTAGTTTAACACTCCCCTCCCCCACTTCCTCTTAGTCCAAATACGACTATGCACAAATTTGATCTCCAACTTTTTATTAATCTTTTAAATATAGAGAATGGCATCAGGTCAAATAATCAAATATTCAGTTTTCTTTAAAATTGATTGAAGACGTCCCATGGAACACATATGAGCGTTTCTCGCATAGTAGTAATTATTTGAAACCCATATTTGATATTTAAATTAGGAACAAAACGTTTCATAACTCATCAAATTTTTATTAATATGACATGAGTAGGAGTGGGGGTTTGCTAAACGCTGCCTTTAATCTCACTTGGGAAACCTAGATTGGCGACTCGATTCTCACCTAATAGGGATTTATTTAGTGACGAAGCCTTTAATAAAATCCTTAGCCGGCTAGAAAAGGGTTGTAAACTGTAGATAACCAATCCCAATGACCTTTAGGAGGAAAAAGGTAAAGTTAAAAAATAGTAATTCGGCACGACAGATAAGAAGGTTGGTTATTATCCTATAATCACCAATAAATATTGGAAAAAGAATATTCCAAAACCATATGCCGAAAAATTATTAAAATATCAAGAATTAGCTATTGAGCTTAAAGATATATTCAAGCTTATGTCTGCCTTGGGTACGGCTGTTATCTAGTACAAATGTACTCTAAGTGTCTAAAACAATACTAATAGGCACCAACAATTTAACTCTGGCAGTAGAAATTTAAAAAAAGAAGCTTAGCAATGGATTTTTCTTGATACAGAGAGAATTGTGTGGAAGTTTTTTAATTCCCGTTGACATATACAGTGGGTCAAAAAAGTATTGGCACACCTTATTTTTTTAATAAACTAAAAAATTTAAAAGTTAAATTAATAGCTAATAGATTACATGCTAAATGTTATAAATTAGTCTACGAATTTCAAGGATCAAAAAGACTTACCATAGTTGTTTACGTACGAACTTATATTCCTTACCTTAATCTTTAATCCTTTCAGTCTGAAATAAACCAAAACAACGACGAATATACCTAAACAGGAATATTTATGGCCAGTTCATTGCTAGTATAATGGCTAAAATAGAGGAGCATTCTTTGCAAGTACGATTCCTTGTGGATAATATGCGTTCCCGAAGATTTAGTTACCATGAAATTGCCGATAGACTTATGATGAGTTTGAGTACAGTAAGGGACATCATCAAGAATAACAATGAGACATGTACAGACCTAAAGAAACGACGTTCCGGGCGGCCACAATCGTTTTCTGAAAGAGAAAAAAGGAGGATTCCTGAACTAGTGGCCAAAACGCCCTCCATTTCGGCTTCCAGCATAGCAACAGAAATTGCTTCAACTTCATACCCAACTTTCAGCATCCAGGCAGTAAGAAATGTCATTCACAGTTTAGACTATTATGGAAGAGTCCAGAGAAAGAAGCCATTACGTGAGATACGTGAGGCAAATCGTAAAAAACGCCTCGACTTCGCTAAAACGTACCTCAAAGAACCGTTGGAGTTTTGGAAGAACGTTTTATTTTCAGGTGAGAGCAAATACAATATTTTTAGCTCTGATGGTCGCAAATACGTGTGGAGGAAACCCAACACTGAATTTATAACGAGTAATACCAGACCAACAGTGAAACACGGAAGTGGTAGTGTATTAGTGTGGGGTTGTATGTCGTGGAATGGTGTTGGGAACTTGAATTTTATTGAAAGTATTATGAATGCAGACAAGTACGTTAGCAATTTGCAGAATAACTTGATCAGCAGCGCTGTAAGTTGGGTATCGGGGTATCATTCATCTTCCAGCAAGATAATGACCCAAAGCACACGGCTTGAGCATTTTTTGTATTTTCTCGATCTGAAAGTCAGAAAAAAAAATGTCTTCCAAGCATCAGCTACGAACTGTTTTACAGTATGAATGGGATCGAATTGCTCCAGAAATAACCCAGCAGCTTGTAACCTCAATGCCTCGAAGACTTCAGGCCGTAATTGATGCAAACGGTATGGCTACAATATATTAAAATGCAGTAGTATTGTGTAGTAATTAAATATAAAAAATTTAATGTTAACTGTGCCAATACTTTTTTGGCCCTTGAAATTCACTCTTCCAGTTTATAACTTTTAGTCTGTTTTCTATTTTCTCGGTTTGATGCCACCATTAATTAACAGTTGAGTGCTAATTTTCTAATACATTAGCATGAAAAATTTATTTTTTAAATTATTGAGTTTATTAAAAAAAGTCTGTCACGCAGGGGCTGCGTAAACTAAGCAGATTTCCCACGTGAAGTTATACAATAGAGAAATCTCCATACGAGAGCCGAACAGTTACAGCAAAGGGCCGAACTAGCTTTTGGCGGGAAACTCAGTCTTCCGTTCTCGGGCCAAATTTAATAAAAATGCAAATATCTCGGTTAATATCCAAGATAGAGAATAAATGTATTCTAATGTAATTTGCAATAAGATTGGTTTATCCGACGTATAGTAACGGATATATTTCGAATTTTCGAAAATCTTCCCTTTGAACCCCCCTCCTCCTCGATCTGTCTTTTTGCATAAAACGTTTAAATATCGAGTTTGGTAACGATCACCGATGTGGATTTTAGACCGGCTTCATGAGAATAAACCTTCCTATCATAATAAACTTAAATATCTCGGTGGGGCTCAGGTTAGCCATGTGAGTTAAAGCGTTGGCCTTAATTTCATATGGTAAACTTAGAGTGACAAGTGCGATTCCCGCCTGGGCAATAGGAATTTTTATTTAGTATTAAGTTTTATTTTTCATTAAGTAAAATCCTTAGTCCCACCCTGGCTAGAAAAGGGTGGTAACCTTTAGTGAGCCCATCCCAATTAGCCTAAGTTGCAAAAAGTGAACGTTAATAAATAATTTCAATTTAAATATCTCGGTTAAAATTCACGAGAGAAAAAAATATTTATTGAAGACTTATTTATAGAAAATTAAATTTGCAATAAGGTTGTTCACAATTTGTAGAACCGTCACATATATTTTGAATTTCTGAGTTCCCCTCCTCATTTCTGTCATCTAGGGAGGACTTGCCAGCATTTGAAATCTTTTCGAAGATCGCGTCATGAGTACAACCGTAATAGTTTATTTCTCTAATGGGAAAAATTCTAAAAAAAATGATTTTCCCCTATGATGAATATTACGTACACATTATTATTAAAACGTTAACTTAACACTTACGTAAGGTACAGGAGTGTTGAGGTTATTGGAAGGCAGGTGTGCCCTTGACCTGTCTGTTTTCCACCTACACCGATCCCATTGACTGACCTTTCTTAACCCCACTCCCACGGAGCAGTCACAGTTCTGACAAATCACTCCCAATCACTAACGGCGATATCACTCATTCATCTTGTCTACTTGCCTCAAACCTAAGCCCCTCTTTCTTATCATTCATTAGAGATTAATTCTGAGAGACTATTTTGGGTGATTGATTAATTACATGATCCAGGCACCCCACGCTGTTTCTGATAACACATTTTAGGGAGTCAGGTTGAGTAACCGTACAAAACATTTTATTTACATTTTTATTTTTTCACTATATTGCACATATATAGACAATTTTTTATCTGCCATTTTGAGTTACCGTTTTCCACCAAAAGGTAAAGAAAAATTAAAGTACTACAGAACCTAGCCTACAACTTGATATTGAAACCCCAGTTTTAATTACAATTTTTCCGGTTATATGTACTAATTTTTATTCAATAACGTCTATTTTGAGCTTGGGAAACATAGAGTAGTGAGTTTGATTCTCACCTGGTCAATATGAATTTATTTAGTGACGAACTCATTAAATAACATTATCAGTCATACCCTTTCTAGAAGAGTGGCACCTATAGGCTGTCCCGTCCCAACTATGAATTAAATTATCTAGCAAATAAAAATAATCTACCAAGCAGTGGCTGCGTAAACTAGAAATATTTCCACGTGCTAGACTAGCTGCGGAAATGGCACCATGTACATTCCATTTTTCCGGCAGTAATTATGTGCATTTTAAACGAGAAATCAGTAAGAGTGAGGGTTTCCGGATGAGTGAAAACTAAAAAATTCAAATATCTTCGTTATTCAATGTGATTTGTTGTTTAATATTTTCCAATAACGCTGGTGTAGTAGCTTTCCTGTAGTGCATTCTTTTATGTATTTAGTGATCCCGGCTTAGCCATGTAGGTAATAGCGTTGGTCTTAATTCACTTGGAGTACCCAAAATAGGGGTCTTGATTCCCAAATAGACAATAGGAATTAATTTAGAGGCGAACTCTTTAAATAAAATCGATGTTAATGATAATTGTGTTCGATTTCTGTTAATTGCGTTTCGATTTCTGTTAATTGTGTTCGATTTCTGTCAATTGTGTTCGATTTCTGTCAATTGTGATCGATTTCTGTTAATTGTGTTCGATTTCGGTTAATTGTGTTCGATTTCTGTTAATTGTGTTCGATTTCTGTTAATTGCGTTTGATTTCTGTTAATTGTGTTCGATTTCGGTTAATTGTGTTCGATTTCTGTTAATTGTGTTCGATTTCTGTTAATTGTGTTCGATTTCTGTTAATTGCGTTCGATTTCTGTTAATTGTGTTCGATTTCTGTTAATTGTGTTCGATTTCTGTTAATTGTGTTCGATTTCTGTTAATTGTGTTCGATTTCTGTTAATTGTGTTCGATTTCTGTTAATTGTGTTCCATTTCGGTTAATTGTGTTCGATTTCTGTTAATTGTGTTCGATTTCGGTTAATTGCGTTCGATTTCTGTTAATTGCGTTCGATTTCTGTTAATTGTGTTCGATTTCTGTTAATTGTGTTCGATTTCTGTTAATTGTGTTCGATTTCTGTTAATTTTGTTCGATTTCTGTTAATTGTGTTCGATTTCTGTTAATTGTGTTCGATTTCTGTTAATTGTGTTCGATTTCTGTTAATTGCGTTCGATTTCTGTTAATTGTGTTCGATTGTGGTTTTTCATTTCATTACTGTATTCTGTTTCTGTTTTGTGTTGCATTTTTGTTTTTAGTGTTCAATTTCTGTTTTGTTTATTTTCGTTTAAATTGATTTTGTTTCGTTTTTTAATTTAAAAAAAAAATGTTGTTTTCCTCTGAGCAACATCGCCACAAATGTGAAACTCTAAATAAATAAATAAAAAATAAATCGGGTGTGAATGAGTTGTAAATATGATTTTATTAAAAGGACTATGTTGAACAAATATATATCATTAATTCGTTGCAAAGGGACTGTTATTACAAATATTCTTTTTTTGTGCACCTCATAAAATGGAATCCTAATTTTCTCAAAAAGCCTCAAAACGAAAATGTTTTAAGAAGGTTCCTTTTTTTTTATTTTGTATTTTTCATATTTTACGATAAGGTATTAGGCTCATTCAACTACTCTGTGGTCCTTTGTGCTGTACATAAATATTGGTAACTGTATAAATACAATTTATATGAGTTATAATTACGAATGATGTAATTCTTAATCCCATCAATTGAATTAGACTTTGCGGAAACAAAATGTGGCCATAGGAAAGAAAATTAAATATTTCTTTCCTATAAATATCACGCTGAAAGGCAATATTTTGTTTTCCCGGTTATAATAGCAATACTAAATGTTTGTCAGCATAATTTAATTGTAAATTATTTAAATTGAAAGTAATTAATTATAATGAGAATAACTACTAATTTCCATGTTCTCATATTCAAATACAATAAAGAATAATGCAGGTTCATCGTTGGTCTAAATGAGAAAAATATCATATCACATTAGTATGCAGGAATGGACATCCCGAAGCAAGCTATTGTGAATAAGAGAGTATTAATAGTTACATTACAGCTGATAATTTGATCATAGGCTGATAGGAGATACTGAGCGCTGATTGAAACAATTCTCTGAATCTGGTAAGCAAATCCCTTAGATTGAGCCGATCGTTCGTTACCTGCCGTCAGGACCACAGTTCTGATTAGTTCCAACAACTGGATTCAATACTCCCCATCTCATACTCGTTAGAGGACCTGTTCTGAAACTTCAACCATATTGGTTAATGTAGGGCAAATGCTGCTCAATATATTGGTTACCCACCATTGTCAATACCGTTCCTACTATTAAAGGAGTTACTAACGGAATAATAGAAATATGCCCCCCTCTTTATGCTCTGTAATACCAATAAAGGGATAGTTAACAATCGACTTTCCAAAAGTTTCATCAAATGCTCATCGAGCCTACCTAGAAGAATTGAGACATGTTCTAAATTATTTATGTCCATCCATCTATCCATCCACCCATCCACACTCCTCTCTCTCTCTCTCTCTCTCTCTCTCTCTCTCTCTCTCTCTCTCTCTCTCTCTCTCTCTCTCTCTCTCTCGCTCTCTCTCTCTCTCTCTCTATCTCTCTCTCTCTATCTCTCTCTCCTCTCTCTCTCTCTCTCCTCTCTCTCTCTCTCTCCTCTCTCTCTCTCTCTCTCTCTCTCTCTCTCTCCTCTCCTCCCTCCTCCCTCCCTCCCTCCCCTCCCTCCCTCCCTCCTCCCCCCCTCCCTCCCTCCCTCCCTCCCTCCCTCCCTCCCCCCTCCCTCCCTCTCTCCCTCCCTCCCCCCTCCCACCCTCTCTCCCTCCCTCTCTCCCTCCCTCCCTCCCTACCTCCCTCCATCCCTCTCTCTCCTCTCTCTCTCTCTCTCCTCTCTCTCTCTCTCTCTCTCTCTCTCTCTCTCTCTCTCTCTCTCACACACCCTCTCTCTCTCTCTCTCTCTCTCTCTCTCTCTCTCTCTCTCTCTCTCTCTCTCTCTCTCTCTCTCTCTCTCTCTCCCCCCCTCTCTCTCTCTCTCACACTCACTCTCTCTCTCCCGAACACTCACACACACACTCACACACACACACACACACAAAAACTCTGTAACATATATCGCCATCTTTTTCTGCCGTTGCTGCAAGGGAGTTGAACTCTTTATCTAAAGAAATTAAAAACATCATCATCATTCCGAAGGGACTGTATTAATCATTTTTTAACGACCGAGATGGGGATATGAGAAAACTATTTTTATATTACTTTTAGTTTTTTTTATATGTTTAGGAATAAATAATATAGTCTTTCTAGAATTTGTAGAAAGAAAGAAAATTTTATTTGGACCAATACATAAGTATTATACACAAATACATGTTATTATACATGATTTCTTACAAAATTAAGAGACTTTGGTACAACTTCGGGCGTAACTAGAATTTGTAAATAGTACCCTTATAGTAATAAGCATGTTGTTAGATTGTCTGTAAGAGAGAACCACTGGTCCTATGACAATAAAGCATCTCTTTCAGTTACAATTTTCTTTGTGCAATGTTATCAGAATTAGGTTTATCAGACAAAAAAATTACAATTTATTTAAAAAAAAAAAAAAAAAAAAAAAAAAAAAAACGCAAAGGGTTTTCGGGAAGCCCTTAAGGGCCTTTTTCCTCAAATGTTTTCCTGAAATGACCATCGATTCCACTTAGGAGACGACGAAAATGAGGTCCGTTCAAAATTGTGTGTGTTTATGTTTATGTATATATATATATATATTATATATATATATATATATACATAAATAGATAGATAGATGGATAGGTAGATAGATAAATTTATATATTTGTCTGTTAACTTTCTAGCGGTTATGATTTTTGTTTGATTTTTACAAAGGTGGATATTTATACGTATTCTGTAAATATAAAGATCAAGTTCGTTAATGGCTGAAATCGGATAATGCTTAGAAACAATATATATATCTCCGTTATTATACGTCAGATTTAAAAAGTGATGACACAAATCGTATTGCAAATTAAAGTTTATATGAATATTGCCATATGCATATTTTCACTATCTTGATTACTAACCGAGATATTTGCATTTTGTAGTTTTCGACCTTCAGTAAACCCTCTCCTACTGATGTCATTTTAACAATAAGCTGTTATATAGTCAAGAAGCTTAAATACCAAATATAGTTCTCATTGAACTATTACTTTTTGAGATAAATGCAAATACGTGGTGCACGTGGAAAGGTCCCTACAATTTATATTAATACAATACTAGGACTGAAGATATTTTGTTGATTGATATGAAAATTGTTAGTTTCTAATAACTACATGGATAATAATTTCGTTTGAGGTAACATACTTTTAGAATACATTTTAATTTGTGTAAAAGGACATAAAATTGTATAAGGGCATAAATATTGCACAAAGAACAGAGAAATTAGGTTTCACATTGGTAAATGAAACAGTGTATTACTAGTAAAGAATTTAGTATACCCCAGGTATTCTCTATGAAATATGTCTGTGGTAAAAAGGGAGTGGGAAATATATGGCAGCTAAAATTGGAGCACGGTAATTATATTGGAGTGTTTATTTGACCGCAGACGATGTCAGCAGTGCGTACATGCCATCATGGCGGTATGCGGTGGAGTAATGTGTCCAGCAAAATGGTTGAACCTGCAGCACATCTCTCACTCACTTACGTCATAAATATTATCATGTCCTATTCATCTGTAAATCGTCCGACACGCAGAGGCTGTGTTAACTAAGCAGATTTCCCACGCGAAGGTTTAATATACATATCGGTAACACCATCGAGAATATTAAGTGAATAAATACAAACGGAAATGAGACATCTTTCAGTCATAAATTAATAACTCAACAGGGGAAAGCGTCTGAATTGTAAACAAACAGGCCAGCCAACCTGAATTCTAGACCGGATAGAAAAACCATTAATGAAATATATCTGAATATAACAGATAAATAATAAACAAATATAGCTGTAATCTGTAATGAATCAGAGCAAGTTTAATCTCAGCTACTTAAATTTTAGTAATCCAGGAACAAAAGAAGGGAGGAGGGATCAACAGAAGGTATTTTGCATATATCTCACAAAGTAAAGATTCAATGAAAACAATATTCCTTATTTAACTTTGTAATAAAGTGGTTCATGATATAACAGCAGGGGCTCAGGTTAGCCATGTGAGTTAAAGCGTTGACCTTTATCTCACATGGTAAACCTCGAGTGGCGAGTTCAATTCTTTCAATTATTTCAAAATTTTTAATTCAAAGGAAATTATTTAGTGACGAAATTCATTAAATAACGTCCTAAAATCTCACCCTGGCTAGAAAAGGGTGGAAACCTGTAGATCACCCGTCCTGATTAGCCTAAGTTGCAAAAAGTGGACGTTAATAAATAATAATAATAATAATAATAATAAAATGGTCTGACACTATTCTCGATGAATTGGCTAGACTCATAAGAACGGAGATGACAAAAGCCAGAATGCACCATCCGATTTCATCTATGGTCAGGCTGTATTTATCGAGGAAACAAGGAGGACGAGGCCTTCTCAACATCCGAAACCTATGTCGGTCTCAGGAAGTTAACCTGAGACATTACATAAGATCGAATGATAGCCACGTCTTCAAAGAAATAGTTAAACTTGATGACGGGTTTACGGCCTTGAACTTGAAATGTAGTAACAATCCTGAAGTTAAAAATGATTCCCACTTTCTTTCAGAATGGCAAAGTAAGGAACTTCACGGTCGTTACTACAGTCGCCTTTATGACTCGGAGGTAGACTTGGCTTATTCTGTCGCGTGGCTGACGTCTGGAAAGCTGTTTTCAGAAACAGAAGGTTTCATTACATCTATCCAAGACCAAGTGATTGCCACCAGATCATACAGACGTCATATCCTCAAAGACAGTAGTGTCTCAGACAAATGTAGATTATGCAACAAAGCTTATGAATCCATTCAACATATTACGGCAGGATGTGAAATACTTGCTGGATCCGAGTACTTACAAAGGCACAATAACGTGGCAAAAGTATACCATCAAGCTCTAGCAGAGAAATTCGGCATGGTAGGCAGTAAGGTCGCTTATTATCGCTATAATCCTCAAAAATTATTGGAGAAAGATAATATAAAGATGTATTGGGACGAAGCGATGATAACTGACCATACTGTGCACCATAACAAACCGGATATTCTCATTATTGACAAGATCAATAAGACTGCTGATATTATTGACATTGCAGTGCCCAATGATGAGAATATTCGAAAATCCCATGCCGAAAAGTTAAGAAAATATCAAGAATTGGCTATCGAGCTCAAAGAGGTATACAAACTGAAATCTGCCATAGTTACGCCTATTATAGTAAGTTCAAATGGACTCGTGCCAAAAACAACGATAGCAGGCACCAAGAACTTGAATCTGCCAACAGCAATTATAAAAGAAGCACAGCAAGGGGTACTTCTTGATACTGCTAGAATCGTGCGAAAATTTTTAAATTCCCCATAACATGTCACACTCACAAACTACATATCGTTTGGATTTTCCCCCGATATGGATTTTACTCCAGTTTTCACTGAGTATAAACCTCCCCCATAATAATGAATTTCTTAGCATGGTTAAGAAGCAAATAGATTGTAATGTCAACGATTTGACCAATTATTGGGCAAATATTTGGGAAGTACTTGTGGCTCATAGAAGAGAACAATGGATTAAAGATCTCACACACGGATTAAAAAATGTTCCTGAAATGGAAGATGACAGCATATCGGCTGAAGAAGTGACGCAAGCATTAAAAAAAATGCATAACTGGAAATGTCCCGGTCGAGATAGAATTCAGAATTATTGGTTCAAGCATTTTACATGCTTACATCACTTGCTAGCTAGATGTTATTCAGATTTATTGACAGGCCATGTTACAATACCTGAAGATTTTGCTGAGGGTGTGACCTATATATATATATATGATTCCGAAAAAGGAAGGTCACTAAGAACCTAAAGATTACAGGCCCATTACTTGCTTAAATGGAATCTATAAACTATTTACATCTATAATTAGTGCTAAAATAAATAGCCATCTTGTTTCCAACGGGCTTCTTGCTCCAGAGCAGCTAGGCTGTAAAAGTGGTGCTAAGGGATGTAAAGAGTTATTAGTTATAGATTCATTTATAGCGTCTCAGGTCTCCAAAAAACAGCGGAATATTTCTATAGCATGGATTGACTACAAGAAAGCGTATGACTCAGTACCTCATAGTTGGTTAATTGAAGTTTTAAAAGTTTATAAAGTTGCTCCAAGTGTAACCAATTTATTGTCACGTTTAATGGCAACATGGAAAACTTCACTTAGCATTGGAAAGGGGAAGACAAAATTCCAGAGCGAGACAATTAAAATAAAAAGAGGTATTTACCAAGGTGACAGTCTCAGCCCCTTGTGGTTTTGCTTAGCTATGAATCCCATGAGCCAAATAATTCGAGACAGTGAATACGGTTACGAAATTTCAATAGGTAAAAAAGAAACTAAAGTAAGTCATAGCCTTTATATGGATGACCTGAAGTTATATGCAGACACCTACCCAGTTGCAAAGCATGATAGGCATAATAAAGAATTATAGTGATTCTATTGGTATGTCTTTTGGGTTAGATAAATGTGCTGTCTTGCATATTTCACGAGGTCCTAGAAAGGATAATATAACAGCTTATTATTAATTTAGTAGGAGTGGGGGTTTAAAAAGTCGCGTCATGAGTACGACCTCAATAGCTGATTTCCCCAAGGGAACTCCAACACACATCATGAAAAACATCTTATGTGGGCATCACATGGCATCCTTGTACTACTATTAAATTGAATAAACGAAATATTTGGTTGCAATTCAGTTTAAATTATTTCACTTGAAAGCGATAACCTATATCACCATAATTATTGGTCACTTGAAAGAGATAACCTATATCACCATAATTATTGGTAACTTGAAAGAGATAACCTACATCACCATAATTATTGGTCACTTGAAAGCGATAAACTATATCACCATAATTATTGGATGGAATTGAACATTATTTACAGATCATAAACGAAAATGATATTATACACATTCTTAGGAGCTTTCTCTCAAGGGAAGTCGGTTACTGAGTTTACACTCGTAACCTGATTTTCGAAAAATGTCTACAAATGCCAAATATGTCCCAAATGTAGTCCGTTCAAAGTCATATATATATTTCTGTTACCGCTCTATCGGTCACAATTTTTGTCTGATCGGTATTTAAACTTTTTGTGTAAAACTAAAGATCATGTTCGTCAACGGCTGAAATTGGTCTAGTAGAAGAGGGGGAATTTCAGAAGTTGAAACTATATCAGTTATTGCAATTTTAATTTAATGTTCTATAAATGTTGTTTTATAAACGTTTGTTTTATAAACGAGATTTCTGCGTATTTTAATTTTCTGCCTTCAGTAACCCCCACTTTTACTTATCACACTTTAACAATAAGCGAATATATCAAATATGTCCAAGCTTATATTCCTAATATTGTTTTCAACAGATTCTTACTTGATGAGATGGATGAAAATACTTTGTGTATTGACGTCATAAATTAAGATTTTATTCCCCGTCTACTCGTGAGATTTTTATTTGGAAATACAGAATATAAGATGAGATGACATCAGCAATGTGTCATGACAGGACGTGGGAAATCTGCTTAGTTTACGTAGCATCAGCATGACAGATTTTTCGTATCTCTAAACGTATGAAAAAATTTTAGTTTTTTTATTTTCGCCCTTCTCTAAACTTACCCCCCTCAAGTCGATTACGATTTAAAGCAAACTTTTCTAACTCGCCTGAGATCTGCTCTTGACATCAGTTTTTCAATGGCTCTTTGGAGATCTTCTGCAAGAAATTTTATCGCTTATACATGTCAGATTTTTTCATCCCATTTTCCAAGTCTCGTGCAATTTTTTAACTCTTTACTTATCTTCACTTAAACCTTCTTCTTCAACACAGAATTTTAAATTTATTAATAGTAAGATGCCACCAAATAATAATCTATTCATAATATAAAAAAAACAAAAACAAATATTGATCCAGAAGGTTCAGGAATTATGGTATTACAAGGATATAAAAAGCGCTATAAATAACTACTAGTTTGTCTTGGAGTATTCCTTTGGGAAGATTAGATAGAAAAGGCCGACGTTTGTGAAAGAGAAACACAAATACGCCCTTTGCTAGATTATTTCCAGTTGAGCGAAGAAAATAACAACGAACGGGAGAAGAAAGAGTTTTGTCTAGCCCATGAATAAATTGATATCAAAGCTAACCTAACACTAATCCTCAGAGGGAAAAAAAGCAAAGGGTTCGCCTGCTCGGTTCATGGCGTCGAATCAATATGTGCTGTAGTTTGCTATCAAATGATTCTATCAAATTTTCGAATCAATAATTCGAAATATCTCCAGATCGAAAAATTGTATAGTAATATTCTCATTGAAAATTAAATTTACTATAAATATTTTTATATACATTTATTCTTTATCTTGAATATTAACCGAGATATTTGCATTTTTATAAAGTGTAATGGACGAGCTATGGTCGCTTCTATTCGTTCCCGCCGAAAGCTAGTTCGGCCGTCTCCGTAACTGTTCTGCTCTCGTATGGAGATTTTTCTATTGTATAAATTTACGTGGCATATCTGCTTAGTTTACGCAGCCCCTGCGAGACCGACATTTTAGAAATGAACAGTAGGGAGGGAGGAGGTTATAAAGGTGGCTTGAAATGAAAAATCGAGATATTTCGTACCCTATTGGTTTTTCGGTAAATGTGTGCATGACTGACCTTTATTTTGTTATTTAAAGTAATGGCATTTCCTGGTGTAGCAGGTCATTAGTGCTTTGCCTCTTTTGTTCAAAACAATATAAACAATAACCTCTTATTTATATACATCAGTTCATTTCAACTGATTTAGTTGTATTCCATATATTTCAAAATCGTTGTAAAGTGATATTCCGAAAGGTAAGGGAAGGAAGCCGATATTTTATTTTTTCAAGTAACGACTTTACGTCATTATGATATCAGTTTTTCCCAATTAAGAGGAAATGTGATATTTTTGGCCTAGTAACATAATACCACTTTCCGCCTTTGAAATTTTTCTTTACGCATAATTGCAAGTTTTTTTTTTTGTTTTTTGTCTCTGTTACTTTATATCATTTTAATACATATTTATTGTGGTGAAAATTACCAAAGGAATTCCATCATGGAAATTTATCTATGGTTAGGAGTTGCATAATAATTCTGTTAATTTTTATCTTTAATAGGTAATTTTCTTTGTAAAATGTAAAAACCTCAGCGGTACTTATCGTATATCGGGAAGCCATACATTTAAAGATGATTATTGAATTATAATTAAACGAAAATCACATTATTATTTAAAATAACACTTCTGGAATTTATAGATACCAAGACGGTTAAAAAGAGGTCCTCATTATTTACTGATAAAATATTTACTCATTCAAAACCGCGTAACGCTATTGGGTGTTATTGCTATCTCTTTAGGCTGATCATACTTGACTAGGTTATCATAGTCATTCTGATTCTTCTTTTATTAGAAAACGAATGATATTAGATGATGAATGACAGCACTTGGTGTTTATTTACAACATTTCGTGTTTATTATCACCACTTGGTGGTCGTTTATTATTACATCACTTGGACAGCTACCTTGCAGAGTTGATGTGGCAGACGACGGCCGGGGACGACCGCTTTATGCAGCTACTCAACGACATCGTCCAGCTTTGGGCTAACTCGAATTTATAGTGATATTTTTTCATTCAAATAAATTTTAAAAGTGTTATTTCAAATAATAAAGTGATTTTCTTTCAATCGTGATTTATTTTTATTTATTTATTCATGGACACCACATCGAAGGTGATTTGCCCTTTCAAACGTTGGAATTTTTTTTTTAATTCATGCATATACTTATTTACTAAGTGGTGCCCAAAAGAATGTTAAATGGTCTGAATTGCCTAAGGCGAAGTTTTTTATCATCCCCTTTAAAGGTTGATCAATATCCGGTGGGAAGGTTCATACGCATTGCAACTGGCTACTTTTTTAGCCGATTTCCCTTAAGGGAAATCAGCTATTGAGGACGTTGTCACGACGCGATTTTCGAAATATTTCTTCAAATGTCCATCGATCATACCCAGGAAATGACGAAAATGAGGCCCATTCAAAACTATATATATATATATATATATATATATATATATACGAGTATGTCTGTTAACTCTCTAACGGTCGCAATTTTCGTTTGATCGTTACCAACTCGATATTCAAACGTTTTATGCAAAAAGACAGATCGAACCAAATGGCTGAAATCGAACCAGTGGGAGAGGGGGGGGGGGGGTTTGGAGGGGGTGATTTTCCAAAATTAAAAAAATAACCGTAGTTACCATACGTCGGATCAAAAGATTGTATAGAACCAATCTTATTGCAAATTAAATTTACTATAAATAATGTTTTTTACATTTTTGTCTATCTTGAATTTTTATTAAATGTTGGTGGATGACGGACGAGTGAGTTTCCCACCAAAAGCTAGACCAGCCGTTTTCGTTACTGTTCGGCTCTCGTATGGAGATTTCTCTATTGTATAACTTCTCGTGGTAAATCTACTTAGTTTACGCAGCCCCTGCGTGACGGACTTCATTTTAAATACAACCCCTTATCTAATCTCAACAAAGTATTTCGTTTACTGCAAAATCTGCAAGAAGACGCTAAAATCTTAAGTTGATAAATCATTTTTCTGTGATTGCTGATTGGCCTGGATCCATTGGTGGAGCTTCATGAGTTATATAATATTTTAATGTTTTAAACAATTGATATTAGTGCAACTCATTGGTTTTCCATTTTTCTTAAATACGTAGAGTGTCGCATTAAACATTCTTATAAAATTATAAAAAATACAAATTGTAACCCTATCTATTGTAAAAACATGTAGAATTGATATACGTATCGCTACACTATATATCAATAAGTATAACTGTTGGGAAAGTATGTGATACCGTGTCACTCACGCACGTCACATTTATCGAGAGAGAATTGTATCTACCAGCCGAACGAGAAATTGTCGCTGAATTGTCAGAACAGCTGTGAAAGTTTCAGTCTTATATTTGGAAAGCCAACGTTGGCGCCAACGAATCAGCCCCTTCACGCTTCACTTCATGGAGAAAGATTCATCTACAGTTTGACAATTCTATTTGTCCACCAACGAAATATTTATCTCAAAATTCATACACCGGATAAAGTCAAATTTTAGAAAAATTACAAATGTTTTACATTTGCGTTTTCCAATTAGATACGCTAAGTGTAACAACTAGATAGTTTTCCCAATTAGCCGTTTTAGCACAAAGTGGACCTCAATAAATAAATAAATTAGCTAGCTTACTTATAGTAAGCATTAAATAATACGAATCTATATTTATATATGCAAGTCCTCAAAAAAGAAGAAGAAAGATATACTATTAGGTAATTCAAATAAAGGGTTAGAACCGCCAGTATAAATGATATTGTTGTCATACCTGTCGGTGGAGACCGTCGTCACTGGCTGATGGTCGAGTACAGCTGGCATTGTGCTTTCGATGTGATGGCACCATCTTCAATCCCGTCAAAAAGTTTCACTCCTTTTTGACGGATTGAAGATGGTGCCATTGCATAGAAAGTACAATGCCAGCTGTACTCGACCATCAGCCAGTGACGATGGCCTCCACCGACAGGTATGACAACAATATACTATTAGCTTTTTTGTTAAAAGTGATAGATCATGAAAAACGGAACTATCTATACTTTTGCTTTTTTGAGAATAAAAATTCCTTCACATAGGTATTAAGCAGATTTCCCACGCCCTGGAATGGCAATCTATTGATTTCTTCTCCCAATATACTTTTTATTTCTAAAATAAAATCCGATAAGGAGAAGTTACTGAAGTCTGGAAACAAGAAAGTACGGCTAACTCGCTTAATATTTAAGCTACGAAAAAAATTATAGGTAAGCAATTGTAGAGCATCAATAGCTGAACAAGATTGGCTCTGCGACAGTTTTCAATACCGCCCATAGCAATGGAGATATTTCATATTTTGAAATCTCCCACTCTTACTTATGAGTTAAATGATACGATTATAAATCGATTAAGGTATAAATGAAATTTTTGAGAACGTAAATGGTACATGAAATAATGGCTTAGCGTTAATGTGACGTGTACTGATGGCTGAAAATTAAAATAAGCGAATATCTTTTTGAATATTAAAGATAAAGAAGCAAATGTATATGACAATATTTATAGAAGATTACATTTGCAATAAGATTAGTTCTTTAGAATTTTTTAATCCTAGGCATAAAAACGGAGATATTTTAAATTACTGAAATTCCCCCTCTAAACCCCCCCCCTTCCTTCTGGTCGGATTGGATTTCAGCTATTTACGAAATTGAAATTTAGTTTTACACAAGATGTTTAAATATTTGGTACGTGGTGGACGTTTGATAACGATCAATCAAAACTTCCTGCTGCTAGAGTGTTATCAGGCAAGTGTGTGTGTATATATACATACATTTTCACTCTACCTCATTTTCTTCTTCTCCTGGGTAGGATCGATGGAAATTTTAAGTTATTTATCAAAAGTCCCAACATGAATACAACCTCAATAACTGGTTCCTTGAAATCTGCTAAAAGCTACTTATAATGGTATCCATTTCCCTATAACTCCAAAGCAATATATTACATCAAATATGAAGCAAGTTATCTTAAGTAAGGAGTATATAAGGAAAATAAAATAATATTTGCAGAAGGAGACACCAATCGATGGAACTTTTAAAGAACTATAATAGAGCACAATATAGTCCTGACTCAGTTAAGAATTGGGAACTGAAGAACGAAAAGAAAAAATACCATTGGCCCCACAGCACTCGAATATCGAAGACTTGTGCCCCAGGCTTTGTTGTTAAGTTCGCTTCCCTGTCTGCGGTAGCATTAGACTACAAAGTACTCTTGATTCTTTCTTTAAGTTGGATCTCAATAGTCTTACGTGCTGAGTAAGACAACGGGGTACAGTAACAAACTCGATAGTTGATAACTGCATAGCCAAATAAAATGTTATGCTAAACTATGAAATAGAAATCTTGAATTTTATTGTTCTACTTCCGCCCCTCCCCACTCTTCTAGAAAATTTCCACTCAAAAAACGTCCGTCAGACAGAGGATGTGTTACCTAAGCGGATTTCCCCCGAGCCTCACGGTTTTGCATTTATCTCAAACGTAAATGTTCAATGAAAAAAATATTTAGTATTTTGGCTTTACATAATGTGCTTCATAGTATAACTGGTTATTTTAAAAATGCCATGAGTAGGAGTGGGGGTTTACTGAAGGCTGACAACTACAAAATGCAAATATCTCGGTTAATAATCAAGATAATGGAAATACGTACATAACATTTATAGAACATTACATTCGCAATAAGATTGATTCTATACAAATTTCCAAAATCCCCCCTCTACCCCCTCCTTCACACTGGTCTGATTTTATACGTTAATGAACTTGATCTATCTTTTTACATAAAACGATTAAATATTTAATTTGGTAACGATCAAACAAAAGCTGCGACCGCTAGAGCGTTATATAATTTTGAATGAACCTCATCATGGATCCTCATTTTCGTATCATCATCTCCTGGGAAGGATCGCTATTACAACTGAGAGTCTGTAATAGAGATTACATTAAAATATCACATACAGGTAAAGCCCATATCATAAAATCAGACGAAATGTGTATGTGGTGTAAAAAAGTCCGTCACGCTGGGGCTGCGTAAACTAAGCAGATTTCCCATGTGAAGATATACAATAGAGAAGTCTCCATACGAGAGCCAAACAGTTACGGCAAACTAAACTAGTTTTGGCGGGAAATTCAAAAATCCGTTATCGGCCCAAATTTAATAAAAATGCAAATATTAACCGAGATAGGGAATAAATGTATATAACAATATTTATAGTAAATGTAATTTGCAATAAGATTGATTCTGTACAATTTTTCGATCCGACGTATAGTAACGGAGATATTTCGAATTTTCGAAAATCCGCCCCTCTAAACCCCCCCTCCCACTGGTCCGATTTCAGCCGTTAACGAACTTGATCTTTCTTTTTACATGAAACGACTAAATATCGAGTTTGATAACGATCAAACAAAAATTGCGACCGCTAGAGCGGTAACAGACAAATATATAATATATATATATATATACACACAGTGTTTAACGGACCTCATTTTCGTCATTTACTGGGTAGGATCGATGGACATTTGAAGAAAAATTTCGAAAATTCCGTCATGAGTACAACCTCAATAGCTGATTTCCCTCAAGGGAAATCTGCTAAAATACATTTATAATAGCCGGAAGCATGTAATGCTACATTACCCTGCACTTGTAAATCACAGAAAACAATATTTACAGCCATATACAGTTAAAAACAGGAACGAACTTTCATTGGACTTTATGCTAAATATTCACAACATTGAAAAGCTAAATAACATACTTTACTTTATTAAGAGTATATTATTGTTAGTTTATTAACCCTTAATTGTGGTTTTGTTTTTGTTGATTTTCCGGAACTATTATATATTGCTTATGTATTGTTATATAGGTATTACTTATATTATAAGAGTACTCGAAATTGTCGAATTGTAAATAGCTAGAACGTGTAGAATACCTAACGATACTGACATAAAATGGCCAGACCCCTTGCAACGCCCATGTATTTATGCCAAAATAAATAAATTATATATATATGACTGTTGGTGCTACTATGGGGGAGTGGTGGGATTTTCCGTCACCAGCTGGTATTGGCAAGACCCATTGGATGAGGGGGTGCTGTGGGCAGGACATGTATATTCTGGTGGAAATAATCCGAGGCCAGATATGTCAAGTACATACAACGATTTTCTATGTCTTCCTCTTTTAGGGGCCGCTGTGCGCATGATCGTTAGCTTCTGCTCGAGAGCACTAGTGCCATTGAACTAAAATTATTAATTAATTTCTCCTTAGTTTTAAATCAAAACATTCTTGCAGTTATAACCTTTTTTTTCTTCTTGAAAGCCTAATCATCTATTTAGTCAACTCATTCATTCATTTTATCATGGCCTTAAATATAAAACGTACACTGCTGAGATCAGTGTAGCAGGGTTTAAAGGGAGTAACTTGGAAAATTCGGACTATATCTGTTATTATGCATAGTATCGTAAAATGTTTTAGAACCAATCTTCGAAACTCATGTATCAAGTAACTTATTTGTACTTTCTTTTTTTTTTTTGCATTTACGCCCCCCCCCTTTTGCTCATCTTTTTTTTACATAGAAGTAGAGAAGATATCATTCAACATATTTTTTTTATCTCCGAATATTTATATTTCAGCCATCAATGAACCCACATTAAAAAAGTCCGTCACGCAGGGGCTGCGTAAACTAAGCAGATTTCCCACGTGCAGATTTTCCCACGTACAATAGAGAAATTTCACGAGAGCCTAGCCAGTCAAAGAAACAGCCGAACTAGCTTTTGGCGGGAAAGTAACTCTCGTCCGTTAGGCTCCGAGATTAAATTAAAAACAATTCAATCTCAAAAAACAACAAGAACACAAAAGATGGACTTACCGTTAATGATAGCAGCGCTCTGAACACTTATTACACCAACACTAAATAGTACCACAGAATATCCATTATTTGTAAGACTTAATACTGCTGTGAATATTAAGAAAACAAATAAAGGGCAAGTCAAATGGTAAGAACCTTCCTGATAGCAAACAGTCTGAGTTCTAAACAATCAGGTTAGCCAGCTTTTACCGGAAATAAAAGCAATTACGGAAATATATTTGAATATAAGTTATAAATTTTATTCATATAACTATTTATTATATCTAGTACTGTAATTAATAATAGACCAGAATAATTTTAATCACAACCATTCCAAATTTAGGAATCCGGGAAGAAAATAGAAAGGGGGGGGCAAAATACGATTCAGACGGTTATGAGATTTTCACATGATTAAGGAACTAGCAGGTTAGCCAGCGAAGGTTTACAATAGATAAATATACATACAGGTAACACTTCCGTGAATATTAGTGAATAATTACAAACGGCAATGAGAAATCTTTCAGTGAATTTACAATATAAGTTAATAGTCCCTACAACGTAATACTGCTGGATTGTAAACAAACAGGTTACCCAACCTTGTAGTGCAGTATCGATAGATAGACCGGAAAAACAAACAATTAAAGATATATATCTGAATATAAAATATTAATTTTATTGGAAACTATTTATTATAGTTAGTGGAGTAATTTGAAATGAATCAAAATAATTTCTATCTCAATCACTCAGATTTTTGTAGTCCAAGAAAAAAAGGGGGGGGGGTTAAACAGAACGTATTTGTTTGTACCTCGTAAAATAAAGTTTTGTTGAATTCAATATTTTGTATTTAACCTAATAATGAGGTGGTTCGTTAGATATCAGCTTATTATTAATATGTCCCTAGTAGGAGTAGGGGTTTACTGAAAGCGTAACTCATTACTAAAAATTCAAATATCTCGGTTAATACTCATTATACAGAAAATATGTATAGAACAATATTTATAGTAAATGTAATTTGCAATAAGATTGAATTTATACATTTTTTCGATCCGACGTGTAGTAACGGAGATATTTCGAATTTTCGAAAATCCTCCCCTCTAAACCCCCCCTCCCACTGGTCCGATTTCAGCCGTTAACGAACTTGATCTTTCTTTTTACATAAAACGACTAAATTTCGAGTTTTGTAACGATCAAACAAAAATTGCGACCGCTAACAGACAAATATATATATATATACAGTTTTGAACGGACCTCATTTTCGTCATCTACTAAGTAGGATCGATAGACATTTGAAGAAAAATGTCGAAAATTCCGTCATGAGTACAACCTCAATAGCTGATTTCCCTGAAGGGAAATCTGCTAAAATGTCTGAATTTTACTTTAATTTACTGCGTTAGTGAATACCTCATTTCAACGTACATATAAATTTCTGTTGTAGATTTCTTAGTATTTGGAAACTAAAGGGGGGACATGAGACTAACGCTCTCATCATGTGATACCAGTAGGTAGGAAATCTGCTTAGTTTACGCAACTCCTACTTGTTGGACTTTATAACAGATATCTCTTAAGGGAAATCAGCTATTGAGGTCGTACTCTTGACGCGAATTTTGAATTATTTATATATATATATATATATATATATATATATATATATATATATATATATTATATATATATATATATATATATATATATATATATATATATGTATATATATATATATATGACGGATTCTTGTAGAAAATCAAATTCTAAAACGAGTTTAGCTCGGTGTATTTTTCGATTTATCGCATCCCTTGGCCGTAAAATCCACAAATCTTTATTTCAGAAACGGTACATTTTATTGAAGAATGCTGCGATTTAAAAGTTGGCAACAAAATTATCTTCGAAACAAGTCTACGGGGAAAGGAATGGATTCTGAAATAAGATTAAAAAAAAATAAAGTATTTAAAAGGAAATAACGTAGAATAACTTCATGTAAAAAAATCAGAAACCAGTTTTATTTTTGCACTACGATACTTACAGCTAGTACCAAATGTTCGTTCGGAATTTAAAATTTATTCTTATTATTATTAGCCGGATCAGAAACATTTTATTTTATATTGATGATCATTTATTCTGATCTACACATTTATTCGTAACTCTTATATCAAGATAGTTATTAGTCTTTTATTGTTTTCTGTCTTCAATGGGCTAGTAGCCATGTCAGCCATGAGAAAGATTTCTCATTACAGTTTGTATTTATTCACGGTGGTGTTACCAGTATGTAGATTTATCTATTGTAAACCTTCACGTGGGAAATCTGCGAAGTTTATGCAACCCCTGCACGACGGACTTTTTCAAATCACAACTGTTTGCTTGCACTCACAAGGAACGTTTTGCCTGTTTTGTCCATTTACTGGCATGTATTTTGGATTGTCACTTTGATTGTAATTTTGTAATGTTTTATTGCCAATTATTGCTTTTATATTGTGTGTTTATATATATATATATATATATATATATATATATATATTACCTTTTCAACTTACCATTTCTTCCCTTTGTTACATTAATATAAAATTCGATTTAACTTATGTCCCACTTTACCTTTTGCTGTCCAGGATGGAGACGCTATACACAGGCCGTCTGCACGGCTTCCCCAACCTGACCAACAACCAGCTGGGACCAGTTCCAGAAGAAGGTGTCCTGTCTCTCATCGTAGTCCTAGCAACAAGTGTGTCTCTGGTGGCGCTCGTCTTCGCATTTATCACTTACAGGTAAGAACTGTATTCTAATAATAATAATAATAATAATTTTTCTAATGATACTGTCAAAATAAAGTTAATGTATCTGGATGAACCACAAACACGGTGCGTGAATGGTCATAAGCAGATTTTAGCAGGTTTGGAGAGAGGTTGTACTCAAGTCGTGATTTTCTCATATGTCCATCAAGCCTACCTAGGAGATGAAGAAAATGAGATCCGTTAAAAATTAAATATATATTTATGTGTGTGTGTGTGTGTGTGTGTGTAAAATGGTGGAAATTTTTGTTTGATCGCTACCAAACTTCATATATAAGCGTTTCATATTAAAGGGAATTCATTTCAAAACTTCTTAATATCTCCGTTATTATAAGTCGGATGCAAATTTAATTATATATATATATTGTTGCAGAAATTACATACATAAGAGGTACAAATAAAATGAAGGCGGTCCACGGAAGGTGGTGCTTCCATCCTAGAGCTGTCGCCGCGTATAGAATGTTATGTCGGCCCGCTCGTCCGGCAATAAGTATTACGGTTATCAGAATTCTTGATTGAACAGCAGTGGGTTCAGTGCAGCCTTTAGTGAATATTAGTTCAGTGCAGTGCGTAATTAAACATCAGTTCAGTTCACTGCTGAGAACTAATTAAACATCAGTGAAGTGCAGTGTTCAGTGAACATCAGTGATTCGAGTGACCGCGAGTTATTATGTTGTGTAATGATAACGTGAAGTAAACGGAGCATATTGTGATTAGTAGTGAAGTAAATTAACGCAGTGTGTAAAAGAGGAGTGCGTCCTCAAATAAACTGTGCTGTGGTAAAATCCATTATTTGATCTACACCATACTCGGAATTCAACCGTTTCAGTCAGCACTAAAGATCATGATTGTTATGCACTAAAATTGGACCTGGAATAGTGGGTGTTTTAAGGGAAGAACTCGAAAATCCATTATAAGTCGGATTGTAAAACATTATAGCACCTATGTTGTTAATCTATTGATGGTCTACAATTGTTGTTTTACACATTGTTTTGTAACTTGACTATTAATGGAATTATCCGTACTTTCTTGTCTTCTGCCTTCAGTAACCCTCGTTCTCATCGTTTTCTAAAGCAGAAACAGAGAATATGTGGTGAGATGAGATCAGAAGCGCGTTGTACCAGCACGTAGGAAATCTGCTTAGTTTTTGTAGTGGCGAAGGGTCATCTCGTTCTTCGAAAATGTATAAGATGATAATCATGAGCAAACATCAATAGAAGATGTATTAAACCAGGAAAAAACTAATCAAGGAATCTGAGAAGTCCCAGGCTGCAGAAAATAGTTAACGTATTAGTGGACGTTCCAAGCGTTGTTGCCCTGATTGCCTTCCTGTGTGCGTGTGTGAATAGGGATAACAGGGATTTTGTTGTGTTTTGATGGAATATAGAATTAATGGGAAGAGCGTAGATGTTGGCAGGGAAAAAAGCTGGGACTAAAAGAGGGAATTTGGGATAAGGAGAGAAATTGGATGTTTAGAGCCTATAAATAAAGGGGGCTACTCTTGTCGATAGTCAGCCTATTAGCTCTCTATATAGCTTCTCTCTCTCTCTTCTCTCTCTCTCTCTCTCTCTCTCTCTCTCTCTCTCTCTCTCTTCTCTCTTTTTTGGTCAGTCACCTACAGATATTTTCTCCCCTTCCTCTTATTCCCTCAGCGACCTTACCGCCCACCAAATAGTAGTATATTTTTAGATTTTTCAAACCTCTTCATTTAACTTACCCATCTAATATTTATACAGCTAATATTTGCTGAGGTTTCCTATCTTTATGTGCACACACATACATATCAAGAGAGAGCAAGAGGAGTGAAAGAGAGAAAAAGCTCTGAAAACAGATTGGAACCAAATACAATAATACCGATCAATAAGGCATGTGAATTTTTGACAAACTTATTGAAAGCGAGCCATAAGGTCAGAGTAGTACGAACTGAAATGTCACAGCTGATGTCATCTGTGGTATTCTTGGCTACTGCATCCTAACACAAATATGGGGTGGCAAATGTCTACGATTTTGATAATTTGTGGTGGCCATTTCTGCTATTAGAATCCTAAAATGTTCGTCACCCTATCCCAGCATGCATTCCTCATCAATACATCTATCTAGAGAATTATTTAAACAATAGCTAAACTCGTATCGCACTTCCTAACTATAAATCAGGAAATTAATAATCGAAAGAGATTGTCCTCAATAGTCTTCTGACATTCTTGAACCTCGAAATGAACCCTCTTCAGCTTCGTCTAGAAAAATAATATCTGTAGGCCGTTGCATTGTTTCAATTCATCGTTACATAAAATCAATTTATGGGATTTCCCCTTAACGCTTCCCAACACCAGGAGTAATAATCTTAGCCGGTCTCTTTACTGAAAAATGTTAACTAATTTTTTGAAACCTAACTACATAATTTTCCGCAAGGTATGGAGAGAGTAAAGAATTATTATTTATTAACTACCGTTTTTTGCTGCTAATTGAGGCAGGTTATCTAAAGGTTGCCACCCTTTTCTAGCCATGGTGGGACTATGGATCGTATTTAACGAGTTCGTCACTAAATAAATTCCCTGGCCCAGACAGGAATCGAGCTTACCTCTCTTGGATCACCACGTCGGACATTGTGACTTACAATGCATTATTGTTTAGGCTTTTTTTAAGTGAAAATAATATACCATGGCTTATTACAGTGAGATTGACTTATAAATGTGTTTTTCATAGATTTAAAAGTACGAAATTGACTTATGGTCAATTCCTAATACGTTATTGGTAGCACTACCAAGTTGTAACAAGGATAACATTGTAACTTCCCGTAATAAGCTATAGTACTTTATATTGTATTACGAGAGAATTCAGTTCCTAATTTGCCAATTTGGGCATTTACTACAAATAACAAGAAAGTGTGGACTAAAATCGCTGGATTTAAGTAAGTGTATTTACATTATTATTTTTTAAATAATTTTATTGAAAATACAGAATTTTCTAAGAACGTATTATTTTATTAAGCCTGATATTTTTTTTAAACGGGGTCATAGTGTGATAATATATAATACAAAAATAACTAATTCGTGATCATATGTATTTAATGAATTTGTAAAAAAAACAGAGGTCTTTCTACAATGAGAAATTGAGCTATTTTATATTTCACGGAGCAACTAAAATTTAAATAAAATTGCAGTTTGGGCCGTGGGTGATGGATGCACGCTGAAATAAATACGACGGAAGCCATATGTTCTTGCTGAGAAATGTTTTTGGAGAATAAATCTGCCTGTTGGGTTGCGGCCCATACGTTTTATTGTGATCCCTTTATATATAATATTTCAGTGTATACCTGTGAAATATTGACTTTAGGCCGGACATGGCTGATATCGAAGTGATGGGAAGCAGCTGGCGCCCTCTCCCAGGGTTTCTATATATTAAATCTCCAGAGTCTACACATAGCAGGCGAGAGATGGTATATTAAACGCTCGTTTCCCCACATATATTCCTCTGAATCTTCTCAACCCTTCCGATTTATTTTCGTGTATATATATATATATATATATATATATATATATATATATATTTATTTATTTGTATTTTACTAATACCAGTATGATAATGAACTGTTGAAATATGTAGTGTTTGATATTTAAATTCTCATTACTTATGAAAAAGATTGTTAAACCTCATTTGCTATAGGTTGAATTGTCAAACGAGTCATTAGAAAACGTTTTAGAATAATATAAATTAAAATATATTGTTATTTCAAAAATAATAAACGTTTTTTATTAGAGTTCTTTTGGATTGTAAAATTAAACACACAAGCTTTATCGGTTTTATCACTGCACAATTTATCGTATTGTTACACTTCTTATTACTCCTAACTACTACTCACATTATGCACTGATAACTTCTCTGTTCTTCTTATTGCACAGTCCAATGACTCACGATCACCGAAGTTCACAAAAACACGGCACTGCACTTATGTTCAGAAAGAACACGACATTGCACTATCCTTTACATAAACACGGCACTACACTGTTCTTCAGATAAAACACTGTACCGCACTGCAACTAAAACGCACTGTTCACTAAAGCTGCAGTGTTATTCACTTGAAGAGAACTCAGAACAAAACTAACTCTCGAGTGAGCTGGATCGCTTTTATAGACGAGCGAGAAGATCAAAGAAGTCTGTCTAGACAAGTCTAGATCCCAGACGGGTATCGTCGAGAACATTCTTTGGTCCCAAAGGTTTTACCTTCGGGCGGTCCCTTTCATCTACTTCTTAAAAACTCTGATTAATTTCTCATTTGCGTAGTTTTCACAACACTATGTATGGAAAAATAAAGACCGTGGGAGTTGTCAGATATGTTGTTCACCCTTCTTTATTGAACTGTACTTTTCAATATTGTTTGCATTATTATATTTTTTTCCTCAACCCAGTATCACAGGAATGAAAGAGTATACTTAAATAATTCTGTCCACTTGTACGTTCGATCTTTCGATACTTCCAACAGTGAAGTTGGTTATTTACAATAATTATTTTAAATAAAATACAAAATCGTTTTTCTACACATAAATGAGTGTTTTAATTGGTTATTTATATATGTATATATATACATACTTACATTTATGAATATAATGTATATAAAAACTAATTTTTAAAAAAATAAAAAACTAATTAATGGATTTAAAAGAAAAGAAAATATAATGGAGATGCATAGTGTTTTTATCGAGTTAAATAAAGTAACAGATTCCTTTATCGAGTCCTTTATTTTTTTATTCTTTAATTATTTGTAATTTCTATCCACTGTAAATAACATAAAATATTTGTCCCTAATCATTATTCTTTTCATAAGTTTTGTCTACGTCTTTCCAATAGTTTACAATCAAATATTATAACGTCGTAAGTCTGTTCGTTCGTCGCATATTCCATTACCTTTTTCAATAATTTTAGCCTATATAAATAGTTTCTAATCAGTCCATGTCATTACATGAGTTTCCATTATTAAATCAAGGATTAACCTTAATTATTCTTGTATTGGTTCTGTAACCATTGGTATGTAGATTTATCTATTGCGAAACTTCACGAGGGAAATCTGCTTAGTTGACGCAGCCCATGCGTGACGGATTTTTTATTTTTATTTTTAGTTAACGGAATAAGTATTAAGGAGTTTCGTCCTTATTTGGCCTACATCAATCAAAAAATTTGAGAAATTATCTTGCTGAAGCCTAATTTTCGATGAGATGATTAATAAGGGATTAATATTTACATTTTTTTTCTTTCATCACTTCTCTAAACAGAACAATATTCCTTGCTGATTGGACAGCTAACCACGTACATCAATGTAATTAGAAGCTAATAGGAACAATTTATCTTCTGCTTTAATTTCGCCATAAGCTGCTCAACCGAAATTTAATCTGGGGAGTTATGGCAGGAGGATTTTCCCAAAAGTATATTCGTTATTTACAACTGAAATCATCATTAATTGGCTATAAGAAAGTGAAGGAATTCATTAGGGCTAAGTTTTAGCCCCTTTCATCTTGAGCCCTTCCCCCCTCCATCTTGAATTTAGAGGTAGTTTTAAAACTAGTTTAGCCTAAGAGGGTCTCAAACTAATTTCTCCGAGATATTGAAAACGTCAGTCTTAACTGACAAGCTGTATATATAACTGGGAGGGGTTAAGAAGCTTTGTGTTTAATATCCCATTTCTCTCTTCCTCTTGTACACACTCTATAAGCTTATTATATCGAAACCCAACGAGCCTTTCTTCCCTTATTCACCCAAGGAATGCTATATCTCGTGCTCACAATACACTTCCTCTACTTACTCTAATAATAATTACTCTACTTGTATATCTGTGTGATGAAAACTGAATCTCTGGCTATGGCCAACTACCGATGTAGATAATAAATCTTTGATTATTCTATTCGGAGAGACTTCATTCCATTAACATTTATTAACTGAGAGATTACTGTGCTAATAACCTCACATTTCAAGTTTTTGGGAGCTCCCTTTATCATAAACATAAAATCTGTTCTAATTCAAAAGTTCTTAATAGGAGGAAATTTCAAAATGACTTATTTTTTCAAGAAACCATTTATGTTATAAAAGAAATGTGTAAGTAGTGCTAACACATTACTGATATCATCTCACAATATATTCTCTATTTCTAAATAAAAATCAGAAGAGTAGAAAGGAGGGGGGGGGGTTGTCACTAAAGACTGAAAACTAGAAGAAAAACGAATAATTCACTTAATATTTAAGTAACGAAAAAATGTATACACTAACAATTGTAGAACATTAATAGTTTAACAAGATTCTATAATATTTTACCATCTGACTCATAGTAACGAAAATATTGTTGCGAAAATTAAATACATGAAAGAATTGGACAGAGATTTTCACGTGTTTGGGGAGTGCGGAGGAGATCAAAGGGTGCCGCTAGACGGTCGCGCTCATCCTAGTCCCTACCAGTCCTTTCTGGAAGAGTCTTGACATCATCCTTTGATGTTTTGCCGCTCCTCTATATAAGCATGGTCAATTCTCCCGACAGTTTTAGTTTTGTTCTTAGCTGTCTTCAAGTGTTCATCAGTGCTACATTATGGCAGTGCAGTGCCGTTATTTTTGTGGACTCCAGTGAATTATTGGACTGTGTAATAACAAGAACAGTGAAGTAACCCAAGTTTGTAGTGTGTTATTAAATAAATTGTGCAGTGATAAAAACTGTGAAGCTTGTGTGTGTTTAATTTTGCACTCCAAAAGAACTCTTATAAATAAAGTAGTACTGATTTTTGTAATAAAACGTAACAAATTTCGTAAAAGTTCAATGACAACTATATTTGACGAAGCAACAAGCTTCGAAAAAAGTGGTTAATGTCGTAACACGACTTATGTTAATCTTACATGAAGAGTGGGGGTTTACTGAAGGCTGAAAGCTAAAAAATTTGAATGTATCGGTTAATATTCATGATAGAGAAACTATGTGCATAACAACTTTTATGGGTAATTAAATTTTCAGTATGATTGATTATATATATTTCTTCGATCCGACTTATAATAACGAAGATACTTTGAATTTTCAGAATTTCGCTTTCCCCTCGGTTTGATTTAAGCCGTTAATGAACTTGATATTTTACATAAAGCACTTATATATCCATTTTAGTAACAGTAAGACAACAATTGCGACTGCGAGAGTGGTAACTGGCGAGTGTGTGTGTGTGTGTGTGTGTGTGTGTGTGTGTGTGTGTGTGTGTGTGTGTGCGTGCTTATGAGTGTTTAAAGAGAAATATGATATAAAGATTTTTGTGAATACTGAAAAAAACTGATTGATGGTCCTCATCTTTTATACATTGATTCTTTATTTATATACATTATGCAACCCAAACGAGGCATTTTTCCAATGCAGAGTAGGTATATATTAGAAGAGTTAAGCTATTTGTAAATTTATAGTAATCCATGCGCTTTGTATAACTGGAGTTATAAAAGCAAACAATCATTTGTAACTAAAATATGATTTGAATAATCGGAAAGTCTTGTGATAATGAATCCAAGGCGAACCAGGTATATGATGTATAATATATATTAAACACCAAGGTACCAAACATATTAAATAAAGGTAATTTGATGCTCCTCTCATGAAGTGTTCATCAGTTACAAGACTATATAATTCGGAATATATGAAGAACAGTTTCCTCCATTTCCTTTGCTTCGGATGAAGTTACATATTCCATTTAGCTAGAATTAATCTCCCAAGTTTCCTTCTAGGGTTATGTTATTTAAATTGTAAGCTACCACTCCATTCGATGAAATGAATGTATTAACCATTCAGCGCACTAGATCAGAGTTGTGTGTACTTGCAAATTGTTCAGAAACCCCTTATCATTAAGGAATTTCATAGAAATTACACTGAAAAACTAACTACAAAGCGTTTACTTCCAATGGGGAAGTGGAAGATCCTTTTTATGGATGTTAGGCAGCCTCTGTATAAGAGAATCCCTTGAGTCGTCCGGACACACCCTTCGGGTTGTTTCCTCGTCCAAGTTACTTGCCCTCAAAAATATTTTAGATTTTATTTTCGATGGTGTTGGGAACTTCATGGCTTTCTGATAAGTGTGTGGGTCAAGCAGTCCATCCATAATCGCCTGTAACCAAGCCATGTCCATGTCAGTTCTCATGATGAAGACGTCTTCATTCTTTTTAAGGTCTGAATGGTCCCTGAGTTGCTTCAGCGACAAGCTTTTCTTGGACAGTCCAGCTCTGATAAGCAAATAGGCCGTATCTAACCTCACTTCCCCCGCCGAGATTCTGTCCCCAGGGACGCCTCAATGCTGGCTATAAAGTTCTCCAGTGGCAAGTCCTTTGGCGAAACTGCATCCCCTTCTCCATGACATCAAGCTCAATATTTCCCAGGTTCTTGGTAGGTTAACGAAGGTGGCTTTCTTCACTTCGTTCTCTTGGCTCACTAAAGGAAATTTTGAGCTGCCTCAACGTTTTTTTGTCGGCTGTTCTATTTCCCATTCTGCAAAACCTGGTTCATGCAACCAAGATTCTGATGCCCACTTTGCCCCCAGGAGGAATTCCCACCTCCTTTCTCCCCAACTGAATATAATTTGAAATAGAAAATATATATTACATTGATGGGAAGTAAATAAACTTCATGTGTTAATAGTTAAAACTTCGTGTGGTACTGATGTCACAAGGGCAAACGGGTTAAATTACATTCTATATAAAAAAAGGGGTATCTTTTGATGTTGGTCTGCTCCATTTCTCCAACACTTTCCGATACAATAGACAGGGATAAGTTGTTAGAGGTAATACTGTACCTACACCACGCAAGGAAATATATGGATTATCGGATATAGAGGCTGACTCTGAATGGACTTTCTGTAATGGTCAATTCAGTGCAGGCGTTTTAGATACCTTTGATGTTACCAGGCCGTTCGGCAAGACCTGTTGACCTTCAGCATAGATAGTGATAATAGATTCATATGGAGTAATCATGGTGTACCATACGAAGTGGATACTAAGTGCTCATATAGCACAATGTGTTAATCAAAAATTATATATATATATATATATATATATATTCAATGCTAGGTTGATTATGCCATTAGCAGCTTCTGTAACCGAGTTGGCAAAAGATGTATACTTGACACGGCCCGTCAAACTACCTACTTTCACGCAAAAAAAAAGAGCTGTTGTCGTTATGGGTGAGTTAACATTTTCTATGTGTACATAATATATGTAATTGGTTTTATATTTGTATTTATTTATATATTCGGGGTCAGGTTAGCCATGTGAGTTTAAGCGTTGACCTTAATCTCACATGGTAAACCTAGTTAGATTTCCGCTTGAACGATAGGAATTTATTTAGTGATGGAATTCATTAAGTAAAATCCTTATTAGTAGTAAAAAAAGGGGGTTTCTAGCGCAATTTTCAAAATACCCTAAATCTATAAAAAAATACGAACGTGCTAATTTTACTAATTTCGTAATAATCGCTACGAGCACAGTTAAAGTAGTTTAAGTAATCTAAAATGAATAATTTTCTAAAATATTCTCAAATTTAAACATATATTTACCATTTTGAGAACATTTTAGAAAATTAATCATTTTAGATTACTTAAACTACTTTAACTGCGCTCGTAACGATTATTTCGAAATTAGTAAAATTAGCACGTTCGTATTTTTTTTAGGGATTTAAGGTATTTTGAAAATTGCGCTAGAAACCCCCTTTTTATACTACTCTTATTTCTATCCTGGCTAGAAAAGGGTGGTAACCTGAAGATAACCAGTCCCAATTAGGCTTAGTTGCAAAAAGTGGACGTAAAAAATAAATTAAACTTGATAAGGATTCCCCTAAATAAGCGATTCAAACCAAATACATCTAACCATATATTTCCTTTGTTCTTTACCAGCGTTAGTTAGTCTATGTGCTTATATTTTTTCAAACTGATTCTGCAAAGTATGTCCCATACAGTACTTATCCCAATAATTCTGTTAACATGTTTTTTTTTTTTTTTTGGTTCGGCAATTCAAAAGTAGGTGAATAAATGTTTTAATGTCGGTAGTGTGTTTCAGTGTGAATAAACAGGAGGTAATTTATGTCAGTTCATGGGATAGCTGTTTCCTAGTCGTGAATGACCTTTCCTTAGCCGTGGGAGGAAATGAAACAGAACAAAATCCATCATCAGTTCCGATGATGGAAATAGGAGTCTGTTACAACTGTTTACACAATAATAAATAATTCCAAAATAGAAGATTAAATTGTTCTGTTGATAGCTGTTGTTACTATAAACCTCTAACTAGGTTTTTGTCTGTAGAGTAACAACGAAAATCCATTTAAGATTATAATCTTAAAATATGTATTCCCATTGAGATTTTAAAGCAAGGCCGCCTTCTAAGTACCCTTGTCGGTCCTCACTGTGCGACAGGCCTACGGCAAATCAGCAATTCAACTTTTAATTTAGGCCAAACATGTACCCATGTGTTGTGACGTTCTGACGCACTACGATAGTGAATATACTGTTGTTGTTCAATGAATATTAATTAGATTGAAATTGAGATAAGCTGTTTTAGTTGCTGGGTTTATATTGGGTCCATAGAATATACTATCTTACATCTTGTTTATTGGTGCATTAGCATATATCGATCCCCAACAACGAATAGCAACTGCCATTTTGTCCCACAATGCTGCTTAAAGAGAATTGAATATAAATGTGTTATTTTTGAGTGTCCATAGCACCAAAATTTTATTTGAAAAATCATTTTTAGATAATTATTCAATTTTAGAAAATAAACATTCGAAGATTATGGTTATGCCACGATCATTGATTTTTTTTTTTTTTCAAATGTTTACTGGACCTGCTTATTAAATGTTAAAATTAGGTTCGCCGTTTATAACCTATGTATGTACTATAAGATCATTGAAACTAATGGTCTCTAACTCCATTATCAAACCATTATTGATGTATAGGTGTGAGGCGTAGCCATTGACAGGTACCCTTCAGGCCCTAAGAGGCATTGTGACTTAGGACTTTAGAGGAGGAAGACGATCTCACATTATATGAAAGCTAAGAGGTTATAATGGGCGTGACATGTGGCAAGAACTAGCCCTACTGAGTGCCTGAAAGATAGAATGAATACGTCAGTGGTGGGTACCCGACTGCATGGGAGACCAAAGATGAGATGGGTTGACGGAGTGAAATACGTATGACGCTAAGTAGCTCCACGTAGGGTTCCATCATCCAGGATAGACAATGGCGGATAAGATTGGCAATGGTGGCTAAAGATCTCCAAGGTCTGTAAAACCAATCGACAAAAAAACACATACATATGCTATGGGTGAGTCTTATGGTATATATGAGACGTATGATATATATTTTTTATGTAAATGTATTTTAGATCCGTCCAAAGGTGAATTGATCCCTGGCCTCCCGGATGAAACGAGGTCCATTAATTCACCTCATTTGGTCCTCTTTGGTAAACAGGGGTGTACGTCGAGTATGTCTAGTACGGGGTGTAAGGTCGATGATAGCCGAAGAAAGTAAGAAACTAAATTCATCAGGATCAAAAAAAAGGCCTTATCCTTTACTGGGGTTTTAATTTATGCAAAGTGCATTTCCAGAGTGAGCGATCCACCGTCAATTCAGTTCAAGCTGTACCTTCGTTAAATTTCAGCCATAGCTTAGTATTTCTCCAGAGATGTTAGAAGGCAGAGGAACCATTTGATCAAGATCAATAAAAGGCCTTGTTCCTCTACTAGTGTTTTATTTTATGCAAAGCGCAATTTCATAGTAAACACTCCATCATCAGTGCAGAGAAATCACTGCAGCTTCGCCGAGCTTTGGTTGAAATCCAACGGTGGTACAGCACCAACACTAAAAGTGCACTTCGCATAAATTAACCGTAGTAGAGGACAAGGCCTTTTTAATGATCCTTATCAATTGGTACCTCTACCGTCCACCATTTCGGGAAAAAACTGAATTCTGTTGCGAGTGGAGAAAACGACAAATCTCCACAAACCATGATGAATTTTTCAAAATATATATTAACTCTTAAATATCCTAGATTTATTAAGCATTTATATGAAATCATCGTCTAAGAACATTCTCAGATCGTTTAAATTTAAAATTACTCAAAGTTCTCAAGTTCATAGTGATGGACATTCTACACGTTTGGGCCCTCATGAAACGCAAATCCTTGTTACACTCAAGTTTATAGGATAGTGAAGATTAAGTGCTAATCAGTAGGAGAGAGAGGGGGAGAGAGAGAGAGAGAGAGAGAGAGAGAGAGAGAGAGAGGGAGAGAGAGAGAGGGAGAGAGAGAGGGTGAGTATGGGGGGTGTGAGAACCACAACGACACCTAGAGGCGCGGCATGGAGGCAGCATTACAAAGGAAATTGCCCTGTCTCACCTATCCTACGCTCAAAGGCTAATCTCCCCTTACCCTTCCAATTGCTGGAAGAAAATTAAACTTAAATTGAAGGAGCCCACACAATATAGCCTCCAGATATTTATTTTCCAAGATATATATATTTTTTTCAGGTTATTCTCAGGAATAATTATTTGGTATAAAAATAAAATAAATCCACTTTTTTTCCTGCCAAGTCTACTAGAGTCCATTTTCTAGGGGTTACCAAAATTTTTGTAAACAGTTTGGGACTTCGGATTTTATTTAGTGAGCTTCCACACATTGCCCAAGCGGAATTAACTCCTAGAATCTAAGTTTACCAACTATATTTAGTCCAACCCCTTACTTCACAAAGTAAACATCTCCTACACACTGTTAGATTTTCAATAAGGCTAGTCCCTCATAGCAGGAGACAGTATTCAGTGCTGAAAAGTAAAACACTATACATTATATACTATATAAAAAAGTTCAATCAAATTTTCCTAAAAACAATATTCAAAAATTGTTCTCAAAAAATATATTTTTAAGGGAGTAGAAAAACCTTAGATACTATATCCGTTTTGCCAGAAACAACTGTCGTATTCATAATCTGACATTAAAACAACAAATAACATAAATTATTCAGATCAATTTAAAAATAAAATACGTTAAATGCAATAGTTTTGACTTTGAATGTCAAAATTAAGAAATTTTCGTTGACATATTATTTATTCCATACAAATAATTTCTGTTAATACCTATAATTTAACGAATTTGTAATTCCTGCACATTAATGATGTTAGATTGCGCACCTATGAAGATTCGGAAAAACAATTGTTTTTTATTGCATCAAATCTGTTTTTATAAATATCTAAAAATTGGTGCCGGAATTTCTTAATTTTAATCTCAATAGATCAGATGTTTTGTAGATTTAAGACATTGAAAGTCCGTCACACAGGGGCTGCGTAAACTAAGCAGATTTCCCTCACTACTTATCTCGCCTCGCCAGATATTCTCTAATTTTAAGTAAAGACCCCATGAGTAGAAGTGGGGGTTGAAGGCTGAAAACAAAAAAAATACAAATAACTCTCTTAATATATGAGTTACAATTAAATGTATTGAACGACAATTGTAGAGTATTAATATTTTAAGAACATTGGCTACATAAAAGTAGAATTGTATAGATCAAATATTCATTTTCTGGTAAAGACCGGAAGAATGTGGTTCATAACTTAATTGTTAATATGACACGAGAAGGATTGTGGGTTTACTCAAGGTTGAAAACTAAAAATACAAATATCTCTGTTAATATTCTTAACAGAGAAAACATGTATATAAAAACATTTATAAGTAATTTAATTTGCAATAAGATTGGTCATATATAATTTTTCGACCTAACTTATAATAAATTTCAAATTTCTCTCTCATTCTCCTTCCCTTTGTCTCATTTCGTCCATTAACGAACTTGATTTTTATTTTTACATAAAACATTTAACCCTTTCCACTCCAATGTCGAGTGTCACTCGACACTGATTTTGTTCAACTAGCTCCACTGTCGAGTGATACTCGACATGGTGTAATACCTCTTTTTGCGGAAAATTTTAAAACTGGAGGGATTTTTGTTACTGAAATGTTTGAGTCACGAATGAATGAAACATATTCTAGAATCGTAAGATACTATAATTCAATTAAAGCCTTGGAGTGGAAAGGGTTAAATATCGAGTTTGGTAAAGATCAAAGAAAAATTGCGATTTCCATATATATAACATAAAGGTGGCTTTGATAAAAAATACAACAATAATTGTAATAACACACAGCAATAATAGTTGTAAAAAAAATAACAACAGCATAGTAGCCTTAATATATCATGAAAATAGATCAATAATAGTTCTTACATAGTAAAATAACAATAAAATAGTTTGGTACAACATAAGGATAGCTTTAATAAAATGTAGTAATGGTTGTGATAACACACAGCAATAATTGTTGTAACATAATATATATAACAATAACATAATAGCTTTAACAAAATATAACAATAATTGTAATAACACATAACAATAACAGTTGTAACATAATAAAATAACAATAACATAATAGCTTTCATATAACATGAATATAGCTTTAATAAAATATAACAATAATTGTAGTAACACATAACTCCAACATAATATAATATCTAGAATAATAATTTTAATATAGTTCAACAAACATAAGACAATATACTGTAGATATACAAAAACGTGAGGTTGTGACCCTGCTCAATGTAAACAGACCAGGGAAGGTTACTGTAACCAGTAACTCTAGTGCATCACGTATAGTAGTATCTTTAGTTTTGGTAAGTAAAAATAGCATAAACACTTCCTGTTACACTCTAATTTAACAACAATGTGCAATATTATAAAGTAGCACCTGTATTTTTACAGCCCTGAAGAAGAGAAATAAAATTATCGAAATATCGGCATAAACTAAGATATTTTTCACCAACATTAACCAAACCTCCGAAAAACCAACAACACCCTATATAAATATAACCTGGTCGAAAACATCTACACAATTATATATGTATATATATATATATATATATATATATATATATACATACATTAAAAATATTAAAGCAGGAACACGAGATCCATCTCCTCCTGGGTGGTATCGATGGACATATGAGGAAATTTTTCGAAAATAGCCTGTTTCAGACTGACCTCAATATCTAATCCCCCTTAAGGGATATCCGCTAAAAATGTTTAACCTTTTGATGAAAACTATGTATTTTTTGGAATATATATATATATATATATATATATATATATTGAGGATTTTATTTGCTTAGATAAAAAATTTATATTTCATAATGGATGTCACACTAATCATTGCGATGCATGCACTCTCATCAATGTTGCACGTTTCACCTAATAATAAAGAAAAGAGCGGTTCAAATATTAACTTTCCTAAGAGAAGGTCGTTATTAAGTTCCCTAGTTGAGATGGAGTGGGGAGATAGGGGCTGCAGATTGTATCACTGAATTGCATATACGTGCATAGCTGCTATTGCATGCATTGTGGCCCTGGGTTTGATTAGTTCTCTCAATATGTAGATAGAAACTTGCTAAACCCATATATAACTCAATCTGAACCCTTCCCTTATATATCATACATGCCTTTAGAGACATAGAACGTTCCAAGAATAACGTCGTCAATGGAAGGGTGTGTTTCTTGTAGTGCAACGGCGTTTCTATATTTACTTCTTTCCATAAAGTACATGAAGTATTTTAATCTTGAAAAATATCAGTGTTCAGATTTTGATTGATTTTCGACCTGAAGTCTGCATGCAAGGACATGTCTGGAGCAACTCAAAAATAACTAGACTTAGAATGTCAACGTTTCATATTTAGAACTGTTGTAACATTTAGTCGTGCACCTCACGCATTAATGAAAATGGACTAAAAGAGGTGGAGAGGGGAAAGGGTTGGGGGTTTATCATAAAAATACCTATAAATAATTTCAGGCAAAAAAAAGATATTAAGATCTCATATTAAGCAATCTTTATTATATTGTTACGTTTTTTTATTACCAAACCAGTAATGAACGTTGTTAATAAGAGTTCTTTTGGATTGCAAAATTAAATAGTCGCAAGTTTCACAGTTTTTATCACTGTACAATTTATTTCACAATGCACAATACACTTGGTAATTATTCTTAATTACTACTCACAGTATAGACTGATAGCGTCACTGTTCTTCAGATTACACAGTCCAATAATTTACTCACGGTCACTGAAATTCACAACAAGACGGCACTGCTCTGTCTTTACTTCGCGGCACTGCACTGTCCTTTGCTTCGCGGCACAGCATTGTCTTAAACACGGCACTAACCTGTTACTTAGTGTCACGGCACAACACTGTTCTTCTTATAAAAACACTTTACCGCACTCCACTAAGTCGCACTGTAGCACTGATGTGAACATCAAGACAGGTGAGAATAAAACTAACTCGCTCGCGGCTGGCTGGTTCTTTATATAGGTCGTCGGCATACATCAAAGGGGAATTGACTGGGCCATTCGACGCTGGTCTGAACGGGTCTAGTAGGGGCTACCCTCTGTCGGCCTCTTTGATCTATATCGCACTTCCCAAATACGCGACTCTCTCTCTGAAGGATTATTCATGTATTTAATTTTCGCAAAGATATTTTTCTACTGGCAGACGTTTCGTCCGGGCATTAATAATGCTAAAATCACATAAGGTAAATTTTTATTTCTTATCTATAAAGGTAATACACACCTTTTTTAGATACTATAAGTACTAACTAACCTTTAAAATTATTCTTCCCAGTCAATCTAAACCTAAGTCTTCACAAGAGAATAAAAAACTCATATAATAATCAGCCTTAAGCCAAGTGGTAAATTGTCAACAATATCTAATCTTTAAAAGATAAGTTATATAGCCTTCATAAGTGCTATGTCATAATTAACTGTAATCATATATGTGTATATATATATATATATATATATATATATATTAATAATAATAAAATCCTAGATTATATTCTCCAATTATAAATTTTAAAAATGATAATTAAAAGGTATTTAAAATTTTCATATCCAAAAAATTAAATCATTTCAGAATAATAAATAAATATCATCCCCAAACTATCTATACTATAAATAATGAGTTTTACAAGGAAAAGTATTATTTAACGGCTATTTTCTCAATTTTTGTTCGTAGACGGGGCTCAGGTTAGCCATGCGAGTTAAAACGTTGACCTTTATCTCACATGGTAAAGCTATAGTGGCGAGTTCGATTCTTGCCTGGGTAAAGGAAATTATTTAGTGACGAAATTCATTAAATAGCATCCTAATATCCCACCCTGGCTAGAAAAGGGTGGTAACCTGTAGATAACCCGTCCGAATTAGCCTAAGTTGCAAAAAGTGGACGTTAATAAATAATAATAACTGTTCGTAGACCACCAGTACGGTCTATTTATAATAAATATACTACTCTTGATGAGGCGTCAAAGAGAGTACACGAAAAAAGTACGGAAAAATAAATAAGTGGGATATATTTCACATGTTTTTCGTCTATTCGCTTTCCGTCATTTTACCTTCAACAAAAATTCGAAATATGTCGGTAATTATAACTGGGATTGTTATATACCTACCCCATCTTGCTTCGAAACTATTTTTCTACAATTGTCTATATATTGTACATTGAGATATTTTTTCCCCATCATTTTTTAGTTTCTAACGAGGACTAATCCACCACTCTTATGTAAATCAATGTACCACGAAAAGTATTACTTTCATCAGACCAAAAGGAAGGTGCCTTAGAGAAGGGGTAAAATTTAAATTTCGGATTATCTACTGACTCAGGACGGAACATTATATATAACCAACATATTTAAAAATGGAAAACTCCACCATTATTGTTTTATACATTGTATTCTCCAACTCAAATATCAACCTAGTTGTTTTAGTTTTCAGCTTTCATGTGACCCCCGCTTCTACCCGTGCTCGATAAGAAGGAAAGTGGTTCCAAGTCTTGGGAGAGACAGAGAGAGAGACAGAGAGAGAGACAGAGAGAGAGACAGAGAGAGAGACAGAGAGAGAGAGAGAGAGAGAGAGAGAGAGAGAGAGAGAGAGAGAGAGAGAGAG
>CM032230.1:117367500-117400000 GCA_019009955.1 Riptortus pedestris
GCAATAGAAGTTTATTTGGCTATGGACTTCCTAAATGAAAACTTTTGTCCCATCTTGGACTGAGAAGCTTAATAATATGTCTCACGTTATCATAAAGTGAACGTTAACGTATAATTTTAATTTCTACACTCATTAGAAATGGATATCAATCATATATGTATTTCACTATTCTCAAATTTTAATTTTTAGTTTATTTGTGAGTGTAAAATCTACTTGAGGGCACATTGAAAGCCTTTGGAATGGATTAATCTCTGTACCTTTTAGCAGATTTCCCTTAAGGGAAATCTTAATTTATATATGCTAGCGGTCGCAATTTTTGTTTGATCATTACGAAACTCGATATTTAACCGTTTTATGTAAAAAGACAGATCAAATTCGTTAATGGATGAAATCGTACCAGAGGGAGAGGGGTTTAGAGGGGGAGATTTTCGAAAATTCGAAATATCTCCGTTATTATGCATCGGATCGATAAATTGGATAAAATCAATCTTATTGGAAATTAAATTTACTATAAATATTGTTATATACACTTATTCTCTATCTTGAATATTAACCGAGATATTTGCATTTTTATGAAGTCTGTGGTCGGGTGTTGTTCGGGTTAGTTCGGCCGTTTTCGTAAGTCTCGGCTCTGGCTAAGCTTCTAAACTAACCTGTCGTTTCTAACCTTACCTAACCTTCCTTACTTTGTGAGATTTATGCAAATACGTTCTGTTCATCCGCCCCCCCCCCCTTCTTTAGTTCTTGGACTACTAAAATTTGAGTTATTAAAATATAAAATATTCTTACAATTCAGAAGCCGTTTCAGTTGGGAGTTTATTAAAATTAACTGAAAGATTTCTCATTATACTTATGGTGGTGTTGTGTTACCAGTATGCAGATTTCTCTATTGCTAAACTTCACATAGGAAATCTGCTTAGTTTACGCAGCCCCTGCGTGACGGACTTTTTTATGTGCTCGTGGATTTTAGGTTTCTTGAAGAATCTATTAATTTTGTACAGTTTTACCATTGTAATCTGTAGATATACTATTTGCAACATCAGCCCACTTGAGGAATCAAGTGAGTAAAAAATTTAATGCTGAAAAATGTATAGGTTTCTTATCTAAAATCCCAGAAGTCACCATCGTTTTAAAAGTAACTTTTGTTCTATACAGTTTTGTCGTATACCGTAGTATAAATGAGATATACGCTGAAAACTATTGCTGAAGTCAACAATTTATTGGGTAAAAATGGCAGAGCCTAACTTAAAAACACTTGGTATGTGAGTTAGCATCAACTCCTCCATGATTATAAGCTGTAATAACATTTCTAGAGAAGAACAGGAATTGGCGTTATAAGGAGGTCTGAAATGAAAAATTATGATATTCCGATTCCTAATGACTTTTGGACTATGTTGAACATAACACTAAGTTATATCTATCTATCTATATCTATATATATGCACATAAATGCATGCTTGTTTGATCGTAACCAAACTCGATATTTAAAAGTTTTAAGTAAATCTAAAAATCAAGTTCATTGGCTAGAAATATCTCCGTTATTATGTTTCGGGTCGAAAAGGTCTATACAACCAATATTATTGTAAATTAATTTACCAATAAATGTTGTTATGTACATCTTTTCTCTAGTATAAATATTAACCGATATATTTGACCTGATATTAGTTTTCAGCCTTCTGTAACCTTCACTTCTACTCATGTCATATTAACAATAATTTATGAAGTGCTGAAATACTAATATTGTTTTCATGAGACCTTTTTTATGCGAGATACTTGCAAATAAGTAGTGTATGGTGTCATCTATTACGTTCTTGTCTCGACAACGTTTAAGTGATCAACACTATACTTGACATTAACTCAACTGGTGTAATTCAGCCTTCACTCTTCTCATAGTTTTTTACACAGAGGTTATGAGATAGCGGTGAGACTAAGAGACTAAGATTTAAATGAGCTATTGAGGTAGTACTCATGACGCGATTTTCGAAATATTTCTTCAAATGTCCAGCGGTCCTACTCAAGAGATGACGAAAATGAGGTCCATTCAAAATTATATATATATATATATATATATATATATATATATATATATATATATATATATACATATATTTGTCTGTTAACGCTCTAGCGGTTGCAATTTTTATTTGATCGTTACCAAACTTGATATTTAATAGTTTTATTTTAAAAGAAAGACCAAGTTCGTTAATGGCTGAAATCGAACTAGTATGAGGGGGAGGGGATGAGAGGCAGGAATTTTCAAAAATTCGTATACCTTTTTTGCTGTCCGAAGTATAGTAACACTTCGGATAGCATAAAAGGTATAAAAACAATCTTATTGAAAATTAAATGTACAATAATTATTGTTTATGTACATCTATTCTCGATCTTGAATATTAATCGAGATATTTGCATTTTTCATTTTTTAGCATTCAGCAAACCCCCACTTCTTCTCATGTTACATAAACAATGAACTGTTATTTATTAAACCACATTATTCGAAGCTTATATGCCAAATATTGTATTCAAGAGACCTTTATTATACGAGATACATGCAAATATCTTCTGGTGAACCCCACCACCTCCCCGTTCCTAAGGTCTTGGACTAAAATTTGATTGATTGAGATAACAATTATTCTTACTCATTATAAATTACAGTACTAGGATATATTTCAGTTTGCTTCCCGTCGGTAGGGGAAAGATTTCTTATTATCGTTTGTATTTATTCACTTAATATTCTCGGTGGTATTGTGCTACCAGTATGTAGATTTATCTATTACTAAACTTCACGAGAGAAATCTGTTTATTATACGCAGCCTCTTTGTTTCAAAGTAGATATTTGTCCTGTTGGATATGTTTCCTGGCTAGCTGTAGAGTGATGTGCCCTGCCCTCCCTCCACTCCCTAGGGGTTGCCCTGTTCCCGAGGGTAACTACGGTCCTTCCTCTAACTTCCCTAGCAGTGCCCCAAGTCACGGAAGCCTGATTCTACCACCATATCTGCTTTGCTAATTCCATTTTAATATTTATATTCATTCAATTTAACCATTTATTACTAATATTCAACTCTATTATACCTAAATTGGATGTACTAATTTTGTTAATGGCTCCCTAAGTGTGAAGTTTAAAATGTATGAAAATTAAGGTAGAGAGAGTGAGAAGACTTATTTACATAATGGATTTAGAGTGGCGAATCAGTGCTGCCAATAGATGGAAGTGGCTCGGGTAAAGCAGTATCTATGTCCTTTGCTGAGATTCGTTCCGCTGTATTATTGGAGCCAGGTCTACCAATCCCCTCAACCAATACTACATCCAATAGAAGGGAATTAGAATGTATTGCCGACTCCAGATTGCGAGGCGGTCTTCTCTTTCAGCTCATTCCAGCTTATTGCATCTGCTTAGTCAAAAAGTCCTTCACGCAGGAGCTGCGTAAACTAAGCAGATTTCCCACGTGCGTGTATGACACACTAGCGATCTCATCTCACCACGTATTTGCACTAAAAGTACAAACCTCTATCTTAATATTTGAGTCAAGACTTCTTAATATAGAGCAACAACTGTAGAACATCAATATTTTAACAAGATAGGTTCTATAACATTGCACAACCCGACTCATAATAACGAAAATATTTTGAATTTTAAAAATCCTCCTATCTAAACCCCAACAATTCCAAGGCCGATTTCTACCAATAACTAACATGATCTTTAGTGTTGATTGAAACTGTTAAATATCGATTATGGTATAAATCAAGTAAACAGCTTAATTTATGACGTCATCAAACAACATATTTTCATATATCTCACAGAGTGTAAGTTCTCTGAAAACAATATTTAGTATTTATAGTTGAAATACTTTGGTTCACGATATACTCGCTTGTTAATATGACATGCGATGGAGTGGCGGTTTAATGAATCCTGAAAACTAAAAATTCCAATTTCCAAATCTTGATTAATATTTACGATATGGAACATAAGTATGAAACAACATTTATAAGCAATTAAATTTGCAATAAGTTTTGTTCTATACCATTTTTCGATCCGACTTATAATAACGAAGATATTTCAAATTTTCAAAATTCCCCTCTAAACCCTCTCTTCCCCCAGTGGGGTGTCTAACTTGATCTTTAGTTTTACATAAACGCTTATATATCGAGTTTGTTAACTATATATATAATTTTGAACGGAACTTATTTACGTCAACTCTTAAATAAGATCGATGGACTTTTGACAATTTTTTTCTAAAATCACGACATGATTACAACCTCAAAAGTCGATTTCCCTCAAGGGAAATTTGTTAAAATGGTAATTATGTTTTTTATTAGTGTTTAACCATTTATTATTAAATTAAAACTGCAATCGGATAGGTAGGCTGGTCAAACCGCTGTAGTTTCTATAACTGATTAAGTAATTGGTATATTCTGAGTGTTATTCGCCTGATCAATACCATTTAAAAGACATCGATTTTGTGGCCCGAAAAGTGAAAACGTTTTGTATTAAACATATCACCCCACTATTCAAAAACTCCGTTCTTAAATGTGTGCCATTCGTAATGGGTTCAAATTCATTTTCCATTAATATTTCACCTAAAGTAACTCCACTTTGTGGAAATAAACGTCACAGGGAAAGTTGAGACTGAGAAAGTATTCTAAGCTTGAGAGATTACCCTATGAAAAGTATAATTTTTTTGATTTAGCCTCAATATCATTGACTACATAGCCAAAACATACAATGTGGATGAATAAACAGCTTCAATTCTGTTTATTTTAAGAGTCTAGTACAGGTATAGGCAACCTTTTATATATATATATATATATATATATATATATATATATATATATATATATATATATATATGGTATATTACTTATTTCGTTTTGATTAGTACATTTTTTAAAATAAATTTTACTTTGTTCATTATGTATTTATCTTAAACCTAGGGTACGCTCTGTATGTAAAATTGTTAATATAATTTTATGTATTTCTAAAAAGAACAGTCAGTCTATCAGTAAAGAACAGTCGTTGCAAGTTTTTTTTTTAGATGCAATAATTATTACAATGAATAAAATGTCAAAACATTATAATAGTCTAATTGAATAACGTTACAGCTCAGGCCTGTTTTTAGTCATTTTTTATTAAAAAAAAAATGAGAACAGTTTTCATTTTGGGATTTTCCTAATTTGACTTGTTCTTGAAAATTACTCAGAATTAAGATGTACTAGACATCATGTGGGCAAAAAACGTCCCGCGAGACATTTTGAAAACCCAATTAAAGAAAAATATTACAGTTCCTAGTCCAAATGAGGAAGTTGAAGAGAGGTTTTGGCATTTTATTCATTTCAATAAATATTGCATCTAAAAAGAACGACTGTTCTTTACTGACATAGGCTCTAATGAATGTTCTAAAGGCTGTTCTCATTGGTAAATGAAATAATTAACAAAATAAAAAAAAACATCCTGTAGAAACTAGCTTTCTTTCAGTTCAGAAAGGTATTAAAATGAAGTTGACAATCGAATTGTAATGTAACAAAATTTCCCCCAAGATAAGTTAAGCGGTTCTCTGAATTCCAAGTAACTTCCATCCCGGTAATGCTGTTAAACTGGCCAATTTCCTTTATTAAATTATAGTCATTTCCCTTATTTCAATAAACGACTCGCTTAATATCGTTTTCGCTCAAAGCATAAATGTCTGCCATAAAGGTGGATAAATTACATCTATGATGTTGACAAATTTCTCAATTTCCTGATCTATAAACAACTTTATCTCAAATATAAAACAGCTATTGTTTGAAACGCCATTAGAGAATTCATTTCGATCTAAAGCTGTATAATATTTCACCTTACGTTGTTTTACTTCATATTTGCGTTTCAACGGAGTTTGAAACGTTTCTTTCATCTGGAATTAGTTAATTCATACATATTTATTTATTCTTCATATTTTCTTGGCAAGGTCACTAATAAAAAACACTTTGTTCCCATAAACTTTATTGATACTGCCCTACATGTTTCGTGCTCTATATACCACCTCTTCAGGGGATCTCCTTTTCAAAAAATAATAGCATTAATTTAAAAAAATTAAGAACATTAATTTAGCAAAACCCTATGATAATTCTTTAATAGATAGAGTATAAAAAGTGCATTTTTACGTATATATTTACTAAATCTAAATACGGATTGCTTCTTACATTTCTGAAGTGCTCGTTTCCCCCTTAAGTTCGATGCGACTGTCCTCACTAGGGAGGTCGTTAATACTGAGGTTCCTGAAGTAGGTTGTCACCTGACTACAAATCGATTATTTACACGTCAACCTCGACCTCGATTATTTCGAGTCAAAATTTAAAATCGATTATTTTATTTTAATATAAAATGTCATAGAATATATGATTGAGGTTTTAATTTCTGTTTTTTTGTTTGCAGCGTTTTTTATATTTTCTATTACATGAATATTCTCTTTTATTTTTTATCAATAAAGTATACGCAAAAAAGTGTTTTTTTATTGGTGAACCTTGCCTAGAAAATATGAAGAATATATAAAAATATTGGGTCCAAAATAAGAAGAATATATTTAGCTATTTTCCTTACTAAAGTAACCCTTCAGAGAGTGGTTATTTTCTACATGGCCATACAATACTTGTACAGCCCTTGTATTTGTTTTAAAAGTTTTACATTATTATACAAAATTATACTTAATTTTTTCTAAACTAAAAAAAAAATAAAAGAAAAGGAAATAATAAAAGGTAATAATATAAATATAAATACAATTATAATAACATATTATACATTATTATACATACAATTATATTAAAAAATTTAAATACAGAGCGTTTAAGGTTTAAGAGAAATAAATAATAAATGAAGTAAATATTATTTTTAAAAATATACAAATCAAAACAAAATATGGAAATAATATATATAGATACAGAATTTCCATAGTATTCCAGTTTCCCATAATTTTATAAGCGTTCTCAACGGTATTTATTGATTTTTTTAAATAAAATTAGTTCATCAACAGGCCAATGCTCATTACTTTCTTGGTCACTGTCTGTCACATTGTACAAAGGGAGTTTATTTTTTGCATGTACCATGCAATTAATTTGTCTAAAATGTGTACGTGGAACTAAAATGTCTTTAATATATTGTACACGTTAAACTAGTCGATAATAAGTATATTAGGTATTTAAAAAAATAAATATGAAAAATAATAATAAAAAAAATATATTTTGAAAAATGTGTAGGCCAAGTAATTTTTATCCTAATAATAATTATCATGTTCGGCATGGGAAAATTATGCAACTATTTAGATTTAAAAAATTATTGTAAACGGTGTTTAATGTGTCAAATAGTGTAATATACATTTGGACAAAATTTGAAAAATAACAGGATGTTTTGTTCGAAACTCCAGTGTTTCTACTGGCCATAATATATATATATATATATATATATATATATATATATATATATATATATATATACAGTGGAGCGTCGATTATCCGAACGTCAATTATCCGAACGTTCGATTATCGGAACCTTCTTTATTTATTTATTTATTTTTTTTTTCATCATTTGATTTACTTATTGGTATGTTATAATTATTGTTACTTTGAATACAATTAAACAAATATAAAACTATTTTTCACATAACGTCTGTAACGGAAGCCATCATTAATTATTTCTCAGAAACTGATTCGTTACATAGTTGTATCTGGTTCAATGTGTGTTCAATGAAATTAGACGTTGAATAGCACTGGTTTACTTAGAACTGTATACACTACCTAATTTGTTCATTGCATTAGATTTTGTGAAACCCTTTCCGTTCATATAACTGGTTGTGGATAGCTTACTTTCAGTTTCAAAACGTTCTTTGTGAGGTGTACATTGTATTTGTATTGTACATGTAGCTCAATTAGACAACTTATACATATGTATGTATGTATTTCATAACACTCGTTTCTTCACTATGCTCATACATACTATGTTTATATAAATAAACAAACTTGTTTTTGTTTTTTTTACGAAGTTGCTTTAGATCTTCCTTTTCCATATTATTTATAAGAAAATAAATAAACACAAAATAAATAAAAATTTTGATTATCTGAACTTTTGATTATCCGAACCACCTCTGACAACATTAGTTCGGATAATCGACGCTCTACTGTATATATATATATATATATATATATATATATATATATATATATATATATATATATAATAATATTGTTATTATATGTAGCAAATAAATAATATATATCATAATTAATTATAATAATTATTTATATAATGTGTGTGTGTTGGGGTGGGGCAGAGCCTTGTGGGTAAAGAGTAACTATCTCTGCCATTACCTTCTGCAAGATAAAGGTATAAATAGGGGTAGGTTCCATCCCCAAGAAGGGAGAATATTACTTCGCGAGGCCGCTAACAGAACGCGCTAGTGTCGCAGTGCTTATGAATCAGCGGGTGTAAAAATAACAAAGAATGATGAATTGAAGTAAATACGTAATCACTTTTAGTACTAGAAGTAAAGATTCTACTAGCAGTATTCTTTTTAAGTGAATACAATTTTGCGCGAAAATTCCTGTAGGACCAAATATTTATTACTCGTGAACTGGAAATTCAATGTTAGACAAAGTTGTAGATAGAATCGGAAAACAAATGTTTAAAAATATACAAATTAATGAATATTGGACGATTTCTGACATGGAGGATGATATGATGTGGTAGATATAAAATGGACTGACCCCGAGCTATTTCAGCCAACGCCTTAAATTCATACTAGATATTTTAGATCTCCTATGGAATATTTATGATACGAGGCACGATGCAGTAACATTGGAGGTTATAAAAAGAAATATATTGAAAAGCTGCTTAGGCCAATGGGAAAACTCTTTCGAAGCCTTATCTCTCGGCTTTGGATCATCCAGCAATACTCCTTTTCCAGCCTTTTTACTAAATTAGCTCCAACATTTCAAATTCAAGGAATATATTAATAATGTATTATGTAACCCCTGCGCTCCATTTATTTTCAAGGCAGTCTCAAGAATGCCTTTCGCCTTGACCACTATTATTAGCTTAGTCTTGTAATATGTAAAATATTTTTTTTTTTTTTTTTCCAGTAACACTCATAATATTGTGGACGAAACAGTAATAGTAAATCATGGGCGATCATGGCCTTCGGAAAATTTCCACGTACCGTGTATTTGTATTAATTCATATATTATTTCGTACTGGGGCTACAGTGTTTAGGGTCCTGGACCACTGCCAATCCTATGTTATACTAAGCATAGATCAAAGCAGTTTTAAACCAGACATTTTAAAAACATCACACAGTGCTAGGCTAAATGAGCAGATTTTTAGCGTGCGTTACCTAGTTGTATTTATCTCAAAAAGTAAATGTTCAATTAAAATAATATTTGGTATTTAGGGTTCAAGTAAAGTGGTTCATAATATAAAAGCTTATTGTTAATCTGACGTATGAGTACGAGTGGAGACATACTGAGCGAATGTCTCCGTTAATAATCAACGTAGTGAACAAAAAACGTAAATAACAACAAGGGAAGGATCAGAAAGGTCAAACACCTCCACTCTTAATACTTCTTTTATTACAGACAAAGTACTCCACCAGCCAGCCAAAATACAGAGTAAATAACAAGATTTATAGAACATTACATTTCCAATAAGATTCGTTCTAAACAATGTTTCGACGCGAAGCATCCTTAATTATTCCTTAATAACGGAGATATTAAGATTTTTCAAAATTCACCCTCTAAACCCCTCCTCCCCTTCCACTTGTAGGATTTCAGCCTATAACAAACTTAATCTCTAGTTTTACATAAAACGTTTAAATATCGAGTTTGGTAACGATCAAATAAAAATTGCGACCGCTAGAGCGTTAACTGACAAATGTATATATATATATATATATATATATATATATATATTTATATACACACAGTGGAGCGTCGATTATCCGAACGTAAATTATCGGAACGTTCGATTATCGGAACCATTTATTTTTTCTTCTTTTTTTTTTTTAATGTGTAGTTTTAATTAAAGTGATCATTTAATTTACTTATTGGTATGTTATAATTACTGTTACTTTGAATAAAATTAAACTAAAATAAAATTATTTTTCTCAGAACGTCTATAACGGAAGACATCATTAATTATTTATCAGAAACTGATTCATATTTGTATCTGGTTCAATGTGTGTTCAATGAAATTAGACGTTGAATAGCATTGGTTTACTTAGAACTGTAAACACTACCTAATTTGTTCATTGCATTAGATTCTGTGAAACCCTTCCCGTTCATATAACTGGTTGTGGATAGCTTACTTTCAGTTTCAAACCGTTCTTTGCGAGGTGTACACTGTATTTGTATTGTACATGTAGCTCCATTAGACAACTTATACATATCTATGTATGTATTTCATAACACTCGTTTCTTCACTATGCTCATACATACTATTTTTAAATATATAAACAAACTTGTTTTTTTTTACGAAGTTATTTTAGATCTCCCTTTTCCTTATTATTTATAAACAAATAAATAAACACAAAATAAATAAAAATTTTGTTTATCCAAACTTTTGATTATCCGAACCACCTCTGACAACATTAGTTCGGATAATCGACGCTCTACTATAGTTTTGAACGGAAATCATTTTCGTCAACTCCTGGGTTGGACCAATGGACGTTTGAAGACATTTTCCATAAATCGCCTCTTGAGTACAACCTCAATAGCTGATTTCCGTTAAGAGAAATTTACTAATAATATGACAATAATCAGGATTAAAAAGTCCTCAACATAGAAGCACGCTGTGGCTATGTGAATTAAAGCGTTAGCCTGGTAAACCTTGAGTGCCTAGTTGGATTCCCGCCTAGGTAACAGTAATTTCTTTAGAGACGAACTCATTAAATGAAATCCTTCGTCCCAACCTGGCTAAAAAAGGGTGGTAACTTGTAGGTAACCCCTCCCAATTAGCCATAGTTGCAAAAAGTGTGCAATAATAAATAATAATAATTGAAGCGTGCTTGTGTATGTACGAGCTCGTATGTATATATACTTTTCCCATGATGTGTTTCATGTAATTTTGTTTTCATGATTAAAGTTTAAACTCTGGCCTCCAAGAAAATAATAATCTGCAGTGTTCATTTTGCGCATATTTCACAGAAGGGATGTGATATATAGAAGGCTTTTATTAACAGATTTGAACCGAGATTATTAAAGTATGTTCCACTCGGATTAATGTGAAAAAGATTTCGGCCCGGGGATTTAATATGCATTCCGTGTGGAACTCTCTATAGGAACTTATTGACTCTCAATAATAAATTTTCTCGAGAGTTCATATTTATTTATTTCGGCCTTTTGGTTTCAATATTGGCAAAAGTCAATATTAATGAACTCCGAATTTTAATAATAAAGTTCAGGTTTATAATTAAACTAGAAGTTCGAGGCTGTTGTATTCATTTTCTTTTGAAATATTTAATAAACAGAGTTAAACTCATAATTAACTGTAAGCTTATTTGTTTACTATAAATTAAATTAATTTCAGAAGGCCATATTTGCTTCAAATCATATTGTTCTACTCATTTATTTTTATCCACAATTATCATTTTTGTTTTCAAATGTCAGTCACGCTAAAAAAAAATCTGTTCCTCAGAGTCAGGGTGAATGAAGTTGACTTCTCTTCGCGCTGGGCAAGATGGCAGAATTCTTTACTTCTCCCTTAGTAAGGAGCCCTGACGCTGGACATCAGAACTTTTTTGGAGACAAATGAAAATCGTATTAGCAGGAGTGGGGGTTTGGAGAAGTCTAGAAGCTACAACATTTATCTCGGTTAATATTCTGTAAGAAGAAATTCGAATAAAACGATTAAAACTTTGCTAATGTAACATTTTTTATCCGATACGTAAAAACAGAAATAGTGTGACTTTTATTTCTTAGACCTTGGTCTGATAACGATTGATCAAAACATTGCGACCCCTAGAGCGGTAACTGGCAAATAAAGTATATACAAAACTTTTTCGTCGTTTCTTGGTAGAAATTGTTTGTTTATTATTATTTTCGTCCACTTTATGCTGCTGTGACTAATCGGGACGAGTTATCTACAGGTCGCCACTCTTTTCTAGGCAAGGTGGCCCAAGGAGTTTATTTAATGAGTCCGTCACTTAATAAATTTCTACTGCCCAGGGCGGGAATCGAACCCGCCACTCTAGGTCTACCACGCGAGATTTAAGACCAACGCCTTAACTCGCACGACCAACCTGAGCCCCTTGGTAGAAATACATATTACAAAGTATTATTTTGTCCAAACTATCGATCGCTCGGATATTGGAGAAATGAATAGATAATCTCGTATATATTATAGCCACTAAATGTAAGTTGTCTTCTGTTTTACTTGGTAACCGTCTTATGTTTAAAATGGCTACTCCACGCAGAAATCATTTTGTGTTCCGGTTGAGGTACGAAATCGATCCTCCAAATGTGTTTAACGAACATTCGCAGATGGTATCGACAGTTTGTTGATAAAGGATGTGTGTGTAAAGGAAAGAGTCCTGGCTGCACTCTTGTTCCTGAAGAAAATGTTCCACGAATTCAAACTGCTTTCAATTAAAACATTTGATGATTACCAAGGAAAACAGAAGACAACTGACATAGTGTGGCTATAATATAAACTAGACTATGTATTCGTTTCTCCATTAGTCGAGACAAGGCGCAGAGATCGATAGTTTGAACAAAATAATATTTTATCATAATTATATTCTTTTTGAAACACCCTGTATTATAACAGAACCTCTGAGCCAATTACACTGAGAAAAAGGCAATTACAAAGCTATGAGGGAGAAGGGAAATGGGGTAAGAAAACAGATTCAAATAGGAATTTGAAATCTCACCACACTCGTGCAATTGTCAAATCCAGCCTTTATCCTCAGGAGGACGAAATTCCCACAGGATGGGACAAAGACTGGATAAATATACAGAAGACAGTATGAACTGACATTACTTCACTTAGGTTCGGTATAGTTGTCACCACTCTCCAATCATAGACAATTCCAGCTTGTTCATCAAGGAGGACGGATTCACAAAAAGCAGGAAAGAAGGCGCGTGCGATTCAACCAAATTATAATCATGGAGACGTTTGCACTCGGAAACAACAGCACAAACACCTGTTCAAAGCATCCTATTCAACGGCTTACAGTCTAATATCGAGTAGCGGGTACAACCGGTGAAGAGGGGATACTAAATAACACGGGTTATTAAATAATAAAAACTGCTTCATCTTTAAACCATAGATGCGCTAAATCCGATTAAATCCCATTCATTTGATTTGATTCTCTATTAGACCGATTAACCTGCATAATTTAGCACAAATAAAAATATTTGAATTAGTTAAAATAAAGAGCAGATATTTTAAAATTCGTATTATGAGTGTAATCTCAACAGCCTATCTGCTAAAAACTCATGAATTGGACCAGGAGTGAGGCGAGCCTTGATGTTAATGAACCCCAAGAACTGGCTCATACATTAAAAAAGTGTAATGAATAAAATTAACATCTCTAATTTTGTCGTTTGGAATTTCTATTTCGATAACCTAACCACACTCAGTAGAAATGGTAGAAATTTGAAGATATTTTTGGAAAATCACATTTATGAGTACAACCTCACTAACTGAATTTGACATTTGGAATATCTATTTCCAAAAACTTCCTTGAAACATGTTTTTGCACTGAGGTTCGTTATATGTATGAATAGCCATGTACTTTTATAAAGCACCATATCGAGAATGTTTCGCCTCAAATGACCTTCTACTTGAAATTTATCCAATCTGACTCAAATATAATTATAAGAAAATTAGCAACACTCATTTCAAATTATTTTTGCGTTATTGTTAGGGGAAAAAACAACAGGAAAACCTGAGAAAGCTAAATACTTGATTAAATTAAACACGAAAGAAGAAAAAAGAAGTAGTAAACCTTTGTTCTAATTGCTAGAAAAGATTTAAAAGAGAAAGAAACTTGAAAAGTTGTCTACTTCTACCTCTGGGTCATTAATTTACCGTTGCTAAACCTCTAAATCCTGTTTTAGCCTTCAGGCTTACATCTTGAGGAGGAATTATTCATTTTTTCACTTTTTTATGATTTTTTTTTCATAATGCTAATGAATATTCGAGTTAATATGATTTTCACATATTAAGGCAGAATTTTGCCAATTTGGGCTTATCTGGGCATTCCATTGAAATTGTAAGGCATTTAAACCATTTCTTTATATACAAAACATAAGATATTTCAAGAGTTTTGAAACTAAAAAAAATCAAGTGTCCTCGATTTGACGTTTGACCTGGAGGTTGCCCTACTTGGAGAATCTAATTTTTATGGAAACAAAACTGACAGATATAAGTCTGAGTTAAGAGTCCATCTCATCTTTATTGCATCAGTTGAAATACACTCAGCATTCGAACCACAGACTCTGAATATTTTAAATTTGAGTTAAGTGCAGGCTGGAGAGATGAATCTCGATCAAAGAGATCGGGAAGATGAAAGACCGCCGGGGAAGAGATGATAAGTTGTTTCTCGAGTGTTCTGCTGAATGGGAGCACTTTCAATAAATCTAGACACCGATTTATCCAGCACAGAGACCAGGCACTTACAGCTGATATCGGCCTCTATGGTTGGGATTCCCTTCTGTCTGGCTTGTGTATTCCTTTCTTTCATCTTCAGAAGCTCAATTAAAAGTTTGCCTCCACATTTATTTGTCATTCTCTCAAGTAGAAACCATAAACTCCAACCATTTACAAAAAGGAATACAATACTTCTTCATTTTTGTTTAATTTTACTGCCGAAGTACTTCTTTTTAACCTTGAATATGGATTGAACACTCTCCTACAATGTATATAGACACACACATATGACTGCAATCGGTTTTGATAAGGGACTTATCCAACTATTGAAATTTACAGTAGCATGGTGGGAACAATCTTTTCTTCAGCCAAGTCTCTTAAGAAACGCTCCGACAAATACCATTCAGCCCCAACATGGTACTACTTGTGTACATATTGCTTTCTATTCTTCATTAATTTCGAATTCCATTAGGTTTTTCCAAACAACATAGAAAAAGTCTAGAGCTAACGTAATTATTTTATCACTCGGGATTTAAGCTGGCTGGTGGAGGTCCATCATCAACGGAAGGATAATAAGGTCAAAACACCTCCACTCTTAATACTTCATTTATTAACTGCAGAGCATCATTAGACTAGAAACAGGCTCGGATTTTGTGTCAACTCTTATTATGAAATCAACCCTTCAGTGGTTGTGTAAAATATTATCAATGGACAAAGAAAGATTCCCTAGAATCTGTTATAATAGGCTCCTATTATTAGATCAGAGTCCGAAAAATATTATCAGATTTAATTGGGTATCTCAAATTAAAAACCTACTAAACTCTTTAAATTTCATTGACATCTGGCTTACTCAAGACAAAACCTTAATTAAATTACACATTAGCTCAATAGTAGAAGCATACCAAAGTAAATTACTTTCTATAGACTTTGAAAAATTCCAAATTTCAAATTATAGTCCGTTACAAAAGGCAATTTTCACAACTACCGGTTCACCTCAGGAATGTCTAACAATAGGTTTGCCATTCCAAATTGTAAAAGCCATTGCACAGCTAAAAACAGCCAGCAAATTTTTTATAATGTTTTCAATGAAAAATGTATTCTATAATATTAATCCAAAAGAAATTTGCACATTGTGTAACTTAAATATGAATGAGGACATTTATCATATAATGTTTCATTGTCCTATTTACTCCCCTTTCAGAAAACACAATTTATCATTCATCAAACAGCCAGCAGATAATTCATAACTTCATAATATTCTAAATAATGCAACTAGAGAAGTATATATCGACATTTTTAAAAATTTAATAAATAGTTTCAAACTTCATGAATATTGTCTGAGTTAACATTATTAAATTTCTCTTCTTCTCTTAATTGTTTTTTTTTGTTTATTTAGTACTGTTATACCTATCTATTAGTAAATTCTTGTCAGTTATACTCAATTCTAGTTTGTAAAAAAAAAGTTTATATGTAAGCCACTAACATAGAAAAACTAATCTCATTATATAAGGCCAACTCCTTGCTATAAGGAAAATCCTTGTAAACAATAAATAAAATAATAAATTATTAACTGCAGAGCACTTTCAGGGCGAACCGCTCCATCTTCAGTGCTCTAGAGCTGGTCCCACTTGAGCCGACATCTCCAGCGTGACTGAATGTCTGAAAAGAAGTATTAAGTGTGGAGGTGTTTTGACCTTATTATCCTTCCGCGAATTATTTTATATTTCAACAAAAACTGAAATTGAAAAAGATAATACTAAAAATAAGAAATATCATACAACCCTACTGCTTCTTTACAACGCTGGCCTTCCTCTTTATCTTCTGATTGCACAAAAAATACACCTTCATCATTTTCTTCTAGAGAAATGATTTCATAGAAACATAGGTTAAGGAGCAAACTTCATTCCTGATAGCCTTTGAAATAATAAGTATATGATTTTCTTTTCAAGCTTCTTTTCCACTAGGATACAAAGCCATTCTTTATATCTATTTTTCCGTCCCCATCAATTTCTTGAGGCTGCCAAACCTTTTCAGAAATTGTTTATCTCTTCAAAGTAACTAGAGATTAATTTTGCTTAAATTAGTGGCTTTTTATAAGTCTATCTTTTCGCCCGGTGTCCTCTGAGTATCTCTTTGGGATTGAGTCACTACACTTTAAAAATCATGAAGCTTTTAACAAGGATTAAGCTGTTTTTAGCTGGACAACCTCCATTATTATTTAAAAAATGTGTAAGGCAACAAAAAAGTTAACATCAAGAAACATGAACTAGAAACAGTTTGAAATTTCATATGTTCGTCCTTTGAGAAATGTTCTAAAAGAATTATGATATTATAATGAAATAAAGATTTGCTTTAAGTTTTAATCCTTATTCTTAACTTATCTTCAAAAAGTCAAGACTTAGAACTCCGGGACTTTTTCTTAAAATTAAGACGTTTTTAGTTACTACTCGATACAATACATGTGTGCCGACATAATTCTAGTTCCACTTGAGAGAATTGTCAAACATTAGCTAATTAGAAGCGATTTCTCACCAGCCGTTGATTCTAGCAGCTGTAATATTTAGAACTACGAGCCGACTCTCGACAGAATCAGGATCATCTCTGAACTAATTAAACTTGGAAGTTTATGGCTGTGGCCTGGGAACGTCTGTTTCTAAGAAGATTTTATGTTCTTACTACACACTCGCTTTAGTGAATTTTCGACATCCTAATAACTGTAATTAAATTATAAAAGTCCGTCACCCAGGGGCTGTTTGGGGATCGAAGAGGCTTCCCATTAAAGGATATATAGGGAGATGCCCCTTCGCCCCTTATTTTGTTAGTTTGAGAGAGTGGACTGTATATTGCGATGAATGGTGGGGTATTGGTGGGGCAAATTACAAGGCATGGTTATTTACAATGTTATAATTACATGGATCATTTTGTGGTAGATAGTACAAATAAATGATAACTAAATCTTTGAGCGTCTGACGACGTTGGACTGGTGTTGCTCTAGGTTGGGTTGAACTCGTGGTGAAGTGTGTTGTTCGGTGGGGCCCATGATGTGGTTCATGCCTGTTGGCTTCGAAGTGCGGTGCTATTTAAATAAAGGTGAGTACTCACTATTTATTATTGTCTGGATTTCTCCCCCTCCTTGTTTCCGGGCTTCATCGCCCGACGGGCCCTTTTAGGCCTACTCCAGCATTTTGAGGGGGTTCTTCAGTTCGATGATGATGACTCCGTTTTACTCGCCGCACTAGGCTGCCATCTTCTCTCTTCTCCTTCTTGCCCTTTCCTGCCGGTCCCCCTCGTGGCTGGATGCGCTGGCAGCGAGGTCCCCAGTCCAGGGCAAGGATGAGTGGCGGTGGATGACGTCATGAGGTCTTGCGCCTCTTCACTCTTCGCGGAGTTGATTCTTCCGCGAACAGGGGCTGCGTAAACCTAGAAGGGTTCCCCTCGTGACGTTTAACAATAGACAAATCTACATACTGGTAACACAATAGCACCGTCAACATCAAGTGAATAAATACAAACGATAATAAGAAACCTCCAGACGGGAAGCGCCTGAAATGTAAACAAACAGGTGTGCTAACTTCTCACAGTAAAGAAAAAGTACGTCACGCAGGGGCTGCGTTAACTAAGCAGATTTCCCTCTTGTGTCCCGCATTTGCTTTTATTTCATGACGTAAAAGTTCAATGAGAACAATATTTGGTATTTAAGCTTCAAATTGCCTCATAATATAACAGCCTATTGTTGATATGACATGAGTAGGATTGGGGGTTTACTGAAGGCCGAAAACTAAAAAACGCAAATATATCGGTTAATATTAAAGATAATGAAAACATGTACATGGCAACATTTATAGATCTTTTAATTTGCAATAAGATTGGTTCTATACAAATCCCCCCTCTATACCCCCTCTCCCATTGATCCGATTTCAGCCGTTAACGAACTTGATCTGTCTTTTTACATAAAACGTTTGAATATCGAGTTTGGGCTCGATCAAACAAAAATTGTGACCGCTAGAGCGCTAAGGAGATGCTAAGGTTGGTAGGCGACTGGTTCGATGGTAGAGTCCTTGAACACACCTATGGCTCTGTGTTTGTGTGTGAACAAGCATCATTGTGGTAGCTAACAGTTTAGTTAGTTTGGTATAACAGTCGGTTATTACGGCATGCCACCAAACGAAGTCCACTCGATTGGATAGAAACTGGTCCAACAAACTACAAAACAGTAAACCCCAAAATTCAAAATGAGTCAAAGAGACGGAAGATAATATAATAGTTGAGGTACATTTTCTTATTGCATATTCATGATAGTTGCCTAGAAAGGACGAATGCCTGAAATTACGGATTTTATACTTTGTCTTACCCCAATTACCAGAAATAAAAATATAATTTACAAATGACCCTACTCTTTATTTTAAATTGAAACCCCTTCAATACTTCCTTGCTTCTATTTACGGGCGACTCGCAAGAAACAAATTAATAAGAATTCATGAACATTCTAAAGAATTGGATTTAGATTTGATTTTTAAATTGAAAAACATGGAATGGAAAATGTTTACGTCTACCTCGCTAATTTGGTGAAAAATAAATATAAGAAGCCAAGTACTAAAAATGTAGATTTATAAAGACATATAATAATAATATTTAGATGACCCTTAATTACTGTTATGAATGATTTTAATAAAAGTACAGTATGAAAGCCTTAATGGTCTTGAGATTTTGGAGTTTATATAATTTTGAAGATGTAATTAATGATATTGGTAATGAAACATATAACATACATGTATTACAAAAGATTAAATAACAAGATTCTTTTAGAATTGCCTGTTTTTAGTGAGTTCGTTCAACAACTCAGCATTATCAAAGAGACTCCGTATTTTTTTATTTCGCTTCAAGAGCTTGTGAGAATATGAGATAAATAAATTGTGTAAAGAGTTAATTTAGGTGGGGTAGCTCATTTTCTCAGGAAGTGGCAGCTCTAAAGGATCGTTAGTCTTCCCTTGACAGCGTTTCTTATCAATAAGTCAAAGAAAATGATTACGTGGGCAATTTGTCTTATCTGGCAGGGGAGTAAATAAATATTCGATTTGTTGAAACTTCTTCATCTTAGAGCGATTTTCTCTTCTACCCGCTTTTTCACCCCTAATCGTGAAAATAGCGCGTCCCACACCTACCTCTTAATACACTCCTTCACTTGTAAAAAAAAAAAATTGATAATTTTGAGGATGTTTATTCTTCCAAACCGAAGCATGCCATATTTAAAAAAATTTAACTTTCGAAGATTATTGTACACACATTGGGAGGGGTTGAAACTAAGGGTCTATAACTCCTTTACCAAACCAGTGCTCAAGTATAGGTGGGAGACATGGGCGGTGAAAGGTTTTGATTAGCCTAAGGTTCTTAGAGCCATAATAGGCTCAAAGTGGGATGTTGACTTAGGACTTTGGAGAAGGAAGGGAATATAGGAGGTTGTATCAGAAACGAGACAGCCGATTTCACAAGATTGAATACTAAGAGGTTACAATAAAATTGTCAAGTTGATAGAAGTATGTCTACCGACACCCTGTACGATACCATCAATGCGGCAGTGGATAAGAGGCCATAAGAGATGGCACCGAAGATGAGATGGGTTGACTTCAACTCTATCTTCAGATGGACTGTTCAGTCGTATCTCCCGCGCTTTCTTAGTTCACTAACCGGCCGCACGGCCTGGCAGGGTTACGAAGGCAGTGGCCAATAGCGGAAACTGCAGTACTGGCCTACAGGACGAAGCGCCCGCTTGATCTGAGCGGCCATTATGAGTAGGATTTCATCACTCGAGTGAAAAGCACGTGGTTGTGCTCCACATAAGAAAGGTGAACATTGTTCTGCTCCCGCCGCTCCTGATTTCAGAAAGGATCCCCGCATCGAAGATACGCTATTATTTTGCACCAACGAGAAGAAGAAATGTACTGTGGAACACAAATAACACGTGAAGGAAAACCCGCCGCATGGAAAGTATAGTTTTCTAAAAGGTACCTCTCTCTCTATTATAATGCTACTATTATCGACGTATTAAATGAGTACTCATGATATAGGACATTTCAATCATTATTTAGTGTTTATATATTATTGGCTTGCCGCTAAAGTTTACAATCCAAACAAAGGGTAGCCATTTTGTTCTGTCTATGTTGTACAGTCATATTTCATAAAGTTAAAGTTTCTTTGTTTTTATCACATCTTTATCAATAAGTTAATATTTGTTTCCTTAAATTTAAGGTTAGTCCCTAACTTAGTATTCTTTTCAGGTTTAAATTGTAAACAAATTAGTCTCATTCTGTTATAACCTCTCAGAAGGTTCATTACTATAAGGTTATATTTATATGCTATTCTTTCTTTAATATATTTTGACTCTTTGGAGAACTCAAATAGTGGCTTGTATTATTCACCCTCATCTTTCCATAAAATAGTAAATACTTCGGTATAATCAAGGTGAGGAAATTTATCTATTTTATTAATTTTATTTCTGTCTAATGCTCTTATTATTACCGCAAAAGCTAACCGCACGCCCTAACATTTTGGTGCCCGAAGTGGGAATAATGGCTCCCCGCCCCTACAAGGACGTTACGGAGTTCCGGAAAGCGATCATCCATGAGAGGCAGAAGTGGAGGAGCCATGTAATGGCGGCTAAAGATCTCTAAAGTCTTTAAAGCCAACCCCCCAAAAAAAAGATTACCTAGGTTCGCCACGTGATTTAATTAATTAATTGACCTTAATCTAACATGATAAACCTAGAGCAGCGAGTTGAATTCCCGTTTGGACTATAGGCATTTTTTTAGTGATGAACTCATTTGATATCCTCAGTCCCACCTTGGCTGGCCTGTAGAAACCCCGCCCCAATTAGACATATCATCTAAAATTGGACGTTAATAAACAATTAAAGACAAACTGAGATTAGTTATTGCATTGAACGAGAGGGTAGTAGGTCCATATCTTAAAAACATCCGTCACGCAGGGGCTGAGTAAACTAAGCAGATTTCCCAAGTGAAGTTATAGAATAGAGAAATTTCACGAGAGCCGAACAGGAAACTCACGACTACAACCGATGTTAGCCGATCTCATCATGCATGCCGCTCAAGAAAATATAAATATTTCGGTTAATATTCAAGATATAGAATACATGTATAGAACAATATTTACAGTACATTTAATTTTCAATAAGATTGATTCTATAAAAGTTTTCGATCTGACTCATAATAACGGAGATATTTCGAGTTTTCAAAATTCCCCCTTCCCACTGGTCCGATTTCAGCCGTTAACACGTTGTGAGCGCGACCCCAAATTCAAATTTCATGCTAATGGCGCAAAAAAAAAGTTTTTGTTTTCTTCATATTTTATTTCATTGAGAGATTTTATTTATCTGAGTAATAGAAAAAATAAAAATCTGGCTATTATTTTCCGAGAAAAAAAATTTAAAGTGAATTAATTTAAAATATTTACGTGAAATCTAAGAAATCCAAAACACGAACTTTTTTGTATTGAAAAAATTGTAAGCTCAAGGCGCAACTCTGTAATGAATTCCATGAAGAAACGAAGTAGAAGCTAAGTGGTGGGGGCTAGTAAAACGGCTCCAAGATGAGTAAAAGTGCGTAGGAAGGTTGCCCGCCGGCGGGCAATGTGCCTGGGGGGGGGGGGGGACGTACTATTTGCCCGCCGGCGGGCACCTTAACACTCCACTTGTTAACGAACTTAATCTTTCTTTTTACATAAAACGATAAAATATCGAGTTTCGTAACGATCAAACAAACATTGCGACCTCTAGAGCGTTAACAGACAAATATATATATATATATATATAATTTTGGACAGACCTGATTTTCGTCGTCTCCTGGGTAGGATCGATGGACATTTGAAAAACATTTTCGAAAATCGTGTCATGAGTACGATCTCAATAGCTGATTTCCCTTGAGGGAAAGGGACTCCCCAGCAGTCCTCAATAATTAGTATAAATACCTCGCCCCTTCCTTCCCATTTCTCATTCTCGTCATTGTAGTCTAACTAGCTTATCTTTATTTGATTATTGTTCATTGTGTTTTTTTGGAGATTCTAAGAACTAAGTATTTAGTTGTCGGATCGAAAAACATAACAGAACCAATCTTGTTAAAGTGTTGATGGTTTACAAGTGATCTTCTATATCTTTCTTCGTAGCTTATATATTAAGCGATTATTAGTATTTTATAGTTTTCAGCCAACAATAAACCCCCCACCACTTCTCATCGAATTCAGACTTAGAAATAGAGAACAGATGGGGAGAAGAGAACAATTGTGTATCATACCAGCTTAAATCCTCTTAGTTGACGCAGCCCTGAGTTATGACCTTTTTTTTTTTGGTTGGCTTTACAGACCTTGAAGATCTTAATGGGGTTTACTGAGCTCCTTCATGACAAGACTGGCTTTATAGCATTTTTTGGTACGACTTCTCACTGTTCCAATTTCATCCATTAACCAACATGATATTTAGTCTTACACGAAACTTTTAAATATCAAAATTGATAGCGTTAAACAAAAATTGTGACCGCAGGGCATTAACAGGCATATACACACACACACACACACACACACACACACACACACACACACACACACACATGTTTTGAACGGACCTCATTTTCGTCATCTCCTGGGTAGGATTGATGGATACTTGAATCAATGTTTCTAAAATCGATACCTCAGTAGCGGATTTCCCTTAAGGTAAATTTTCTAAAATTGTTTCTCAGCTTAACTTCTATCAAGAAGCATGAGATAACTGTGTTTATATATTTAAGTGATGTTTATTATTTGAAGGTTATGATGGGGAAAAATGTAACCAAAAATGAAAAAGTTTAAAACAAAACACCGAACTGATAGTGGAAAATGTCGAGAGGATTACAGAGTGACTTAGATGATATAGTCCGTATTTTAGGAACAACAAGGCAGGTAGTAAAAGTCGGAATATTTTTAGTCCTGTAATAAAATGTAAAATTTCATCTCCCACGGCGGAGTTGGCGTGTTCCGCTTCCTTTATGTAAATATTGTATTTACACTCGAAGCTTTTCCATGGAGATTTTTCCCCTGCAGAATCAACAGAACCTTGTTTCTCCAAATATCCATCTCTACCAATCACACCTGATATTTATATATTTACAAATACTTCTTCCTCCTTTTGGAATTCAATGTAAAGTTCTATATAAATAGCATTGGTTACTCTCAAGAATTATATGTATACTATTAGTTACACAATAAATGTTTTTTATTTAAGTCCATTTAATGTCCACAACCCAAGATTCACCAAGTTTGTTATAGCTTATGCTTTAAATCTCATGGCACCTCTAAAAGCATAAATTAAATATTATACAGAAGGAATTTGAGAATCATTTCAAGCTCGACATTTATATTAAAAAGTAACTACAAAATAAACCTATGAAGATGTTTCATTTCCTATTACAATAATTACCTACCACTGTACATATATTTATTATTAAATTTCCCCCTAAGGGAAATCAGCTATTGAGGTTCCACTCATGCCGCGATTTACGAAAGACCTTTTCAAATTTTCATCGATCTAACCCAGAGGATGACATAAACAAAAATAGTTCAAACGTTCAAAACTATATATGTATATATATATATATATATATATATATATATATATATGCATGTATGTATATGTATAGTACATAAAATAATTTTTAATGAAGTTTAGCAGAACTATTAGTTCTTTAATTTTTGTTGGAGTACAAGGAAGCCAAGTGGTGTCTACATCAGTTATATTTTTGAATATTGACTCATCATTAAAGGAACATACTCAAATGAAACCGGATCAAAAACTTCATATCAATCACATGTCATTCATATCAATCACATTCAGAAAAGAAAAAAAATGAAAATTTTATAAGCCCATTAGAATTCATGCTGTTTTGAGTTTGAAGCCTGGGGACATCCATTATACTTAAATCCGTACATTAACTCGTATCTTAATAATAAAGTGAAGATACTCCCCTTTTATAAATTGGTAAAAATAGCTAGCATTTTATATTTTTTAATTCACTTCTAGGTTAGCTCGAGTTAAAAATTATATCTGGAAAAACGTGTTGAAATTCTCCTTCAAAACCGAGAGAGCGGAGGGGATTTGTTAATTTCTTCAGGTTGTGTAAATCTACGAAGAATGCGTTGATACAACTTATTTATTCCTACTTTGAAAAGTAATTCTCCTGGTTAATGGACTCTGAAAGGAAGAATTTCTCCATGGGAATGCTCTGTATAGAGGCATCAAGTCAAGCCTTCATTATGAACGTGCCTCAGCTGAGTTAAGGCCATGTTTGGAATATAAAGTACCTGCAGAGAATCAGATCTTGATATCAGCACGGAAGCCAGCTTGCGGGCAAGATAGACAAGCTGGAGGGAGCCTGGGGAATACGGGCGCAAGAGGGATTTGTGATCTCACGTTCTGGAAGGTAAATATTGCCAGGGCTCGTTAGAATAATAAAAAGAGGTTTCTGATGAAGTATGACGAAATTAACGTGTGATGGCCTCTGTTTCAGTGACGTTAATGTTTTTGGGGCACCCATTTCTAGAGTTTTTCTTCACTTGTGAAGAAAGTGATTACTTTCTCCACTCTATTGCAAAATGTTTCACTTTCTTCACTCATTTCAGTTTAGTAATGTTACCATTATTCAACGATTACAGACAAAAATATTAATAACTCGCTTAAAATTCCAGGTAAAGATAATATACAACAAAATTGAACATCAAATGCTTATACAAATTAGTTTTATAACATTTTTCGACTCATAAGAACTGATATATTTCAAATTTACTTCTTCTCCGCTCTAAACACCAACAATTACTATGATACGATTTTAGCAATCAAACGAATATGATAATTAGTACTGAATAAAACAGCTAATTATTGAATTTGGTAAAGATTTAATAAACATTTTCTCGTCAACAACATATAATCTTTATTGATGACGATATTACAAAACGGGCTCGGATGCATCTAACATAGTAAAGGACATTGAAATTAATTTTGGCTCGATGATGAGTATTAACTGGAGCTGATTTCCATTAAGGAAAATCTATTAAAGACTTTATCAACTTTTATGTACGCCGGCCCTCCGTTTTGATGTTTGGTTATTGTTAACATTATTCAATTTAAAAAAATAATATCCGTACATATAAAATTCGATATATTAATGCCTTTAAACTACTGATCATAAAAATGACATATATTTGAATGTGCGATATTACTTTGAGTTTATATTTTCGTTACCAGTGCCATTTTCATTTCCTCAGCAAATATTATTTAAAGTTAACTTAAAGCGCTGCGTTAAGACTGACAACCCAAAAGTAAACCTAAATACAAAGAAGGCGCTCGTGCCTTCTCTTTTATTTCAAGGATTTAACCATTTCTTGGAAGGGAGGAGGCTATATTCCGTAAATTCCCTTGGTCCTAAAGTCAAAGGACCATCTCACAGCCTTCATAATTTCCACCCCACAACCTCTCTGCCATTATGATACTTGACTTTTTAACGAAAGTCGTACTGCTGGTTGTAACTCTTTTTAAGACCCACAGTTTATCACCGGGACGATCGTCCGATTTTTTAATCAGGTGAAATCAGCAAACACGTAGTATTCATCACTGTTTATGATTAGTGTCGCTGTAGAAACCAACCAATGTGTACTATAAAGTCTTAATTTTTCAATATATATATATATATATATATATATATATATATATATATATATATATATATATGTGTGTGTGTGTGTGCGTGTGTGTGTATGTGTGTGTGAGTATATCTTTATAAATTCAAGCGGGCTTAATTTTTGTTGAAACACAAGTGGTCGTAATTTTATGTTATCGATCGTACCAAAAACGATATTTATTATCGCGTTACAGTGGGGGTGGGTTCTGTGGAGAAAATAAAAAATTCATACATTTTTTGTCCACTATCTTGATTATTAACCGAGCTATTTGTATTCTTTATATTCCAGTATTCTGTAAATCCCCACCCCTACTAAACCCATTTTCGAATACAGTAGCTGAAGCACTAAATATCGAATTTCCAGCAAGTCACGTTTATATAAGCTTCTTATTGCAGAAAATGAAGGACAATAAATGGAGTCGTGCCTATTTAGTTTATTTCGCCCTTGCGTAACAAACCTTTTTTTTGGAGTTTATTTTTACTGTAATTTTAGCATATTTCCCTTAAGGGAAACCAGGCATTGGCATCCATCTGTCCCTACCTAAAAAATTACATCTGCTATAAATTGTATATATACTTGTCTGTTAACACTCTGGCGGTCGTAATTTTTGTTTAATCGTTACCAAACTGGATATTTAAATGTTTTCTGTAAACATAAAGATTAATTTCGTTAACGGCTGAAATCGGACAGGGTTGAGAAGGCGGAATTTTGAAAATTTGAAATATCTCTGTTATCATACCATCGGATCGAAAAAGTGTATAGACCGGGTCTTATGAAAAATTAAAAGTTCTATAAATGTTGTTATACGTATATTTTTACTATCTTGATTATTAACCGAGATATTTGTATTTTTTAGTTTTAGGCTTTCAGTAAACCTCCTGTCCTACTCATATCATGTTAACAACAAGCTGTTATATCATTAAGCACATTTTTTGAAGCTTACATGCCAAATATTCTTCTCATTGAACTTTTACTTTTTGAGATAAATGCAAACACATGGTAAATCTGTTTAGGTAACACAGCTTTTCGACAATTCTGGGTATACATCTGCTGTAATGTGATTGCGTTTCTTCACAATAAATCCCAGAAAGTAGAAGTTTGTTAACACTAACCTTAAAAGAGAAACTTAATCTTGAATTCTCAAGAACACCAGGTGATTAATATTAAGAGACTCTGACTCCCTAAGCACGGAGGGGGAGTGTTGACCGTCGGCTTAGACAAGGCGATCCTGGCGGCAGTAAACGGAAACGAACAGCTCCATAAAGTTTTACTGCCAACAGTAAAAGCTACAGGAGGAAGGCAATATGAGACTAAGGAACAAAGGCCTTTCTCTCTCGGTTCACTGGCCGGCCATTTATGAACTTTATCTACTGCTCCCAAATACATATATCATAGCATATCAGGCAGCGGGTTGGCTCCGTCAGTATATATAATACTGTTGGCATACCTGGCGGTAGGTGACGTCATTACTGGCTGGTCGTCGAGTACAAGTGGCAAGTGCTTTCAGTGCGATGACACCTTGCGACGGCTTGTCGTTAGTTGTACTTGGAAGTCCTTTGACATTTACTGTATTTATGTATTCCTTTATACAGCTATTAGTTGATATCTTCATGACGTACTAACTCCCCCAAAATGAAGAAACAACTGACAACTGAATAAAGGACAGGAAATTTCAGGGGACTAACCTGTACAACGACCGACTGACTGGAGGCGACGTTGCGTACACAAAATTACCATATTAATAAAAACAATATGAGAAAAAAAGAACATTATTTAAAGAAATAATACTGTACTTGCTAATGAGCATTCGAAATGGAAATTAAGACCTTACACCAGAAAGCTCAGTGGCCCAAGACTACATCGATGAGGGCAGTCTATCTATACAGGTGTGTAAACATTTTCTCCACGAGATAAACAAATTTCCTCAAATTGAAGTGACATTATATTTTATTTTATTAAGAATATTACATTCTGCATTTAAATGCATTTAGTAATATGATATGTACAACACAATAGTCCTTTATCAATCTCGGCAGGAGCTACACCCCTTCACCACAATGAGAGGAGCAGCCTCTCCCTTCCTGTCAAGGAAGTCAAGAGCTAAGGAGGAATTACACTTGATAAGAAAATAGCCACTGCTATCACTTCACTTTACACTTCTATAGATCTCTGGGCCATTGTCTCTTGAAGCACCGTGGAGAGGGATATGGATAAGTGGTACTGGAAAGGGCTAAGACTTCTGGATTAGGATGATTGGATAGCCTGCAGTGGAATTTTCTGAATTTTAAGGGAATTAGGTCCTTAACAAATGGGATATTAAGATCTTTATGGAGGGTGTGGTTTGTAATATAATATGGAGCAACTACTAGGGTGTGTGGGACTTTGGATTGGAAGGTCTGGATGCGTCTGGTGTTGGAAGGTTTTGCTGTGTGTGGAATTGGAGATTCTTCCAAGGAGTAGTAGGATCAGGATCGGATGAAAGGATTGTTGTGTCATGTGCATAGTTAGCTAGGAGAGTTGTTGGTAATGTAGGGATGCCAAATATATATTATGAGATACAGAAGTGGTCCTACTGCAATATTGACTTGTATACTTAAATAATAGTACAATCTGCTAATGGATGAGGAAGAAAATTCCAATGTATTTTGCCACAAATATATGAAATGCCAAAAAAATCCTAATTAAGCATGCAAATCCGAAGAGGTGGTCAATTCTATTCTTTTTGAATGAATACTTAATCGTTAATTCTAAACGTAAAACATTCACAAATATTGACGTTCTGCCCACTCTACCCACGTTTTTCCTACTCGAGTGAAATGAGGATCTCTTTAGGATATTTTCAAAGAATTGAAGCATCAAAAGAAAAGTTCGTCACGCAGGGGCTGCGTAAACTAAGCAGATTTCCCACGTGAAGTTTTACAGTAGAGAAATCTGCCTAATAACAGCTGTAGTAGGAAGGGATCTCTAAACCTATTCACGAGGGACGAATAGTTCCGGAAACGGCCACCAGAGCTCTCGCCGGAAAGTCCGGAACATGGCTGAGTCCTTCCGACCACACACAATACAATGCAAATATCTCGGTTAATATTCAAGATACAGAATAAATGTATAGAACAATAATTATAGGACATTGCATTTACTAATAAGATTGATTCTGTACAATATTTCGATCCGACGCATAATAACGGAGATATTTTGAATTTTCAAAAAAAAACCCTCTAAGCCCCCCTTCCCAGTGGTCCGATTTCAGCCATTAACGAACTTGATCTTTCTTTTTAGGTAAAACGCTTAAATATGAAGTTTGGTAACGATCAAACAAAAAGTACGACCGCTAGAGTGTTAACAGACAAATATATATATATATATATATATATATATATATATATAATTTTGAACGGACCTCATTTTCGTCATCTCCTGGGTAGGATCGATGGACATTTGAAGAAATTTTTCGAAACTCGCGTCATGAGTACGACCTCAATAGCTGATTTCCCCTAAGGGAAATCTGCTAAAATTCGATAGAAGTTAGAAGTGCCAGTGCAAAAATATATAAAGGTAGACAATTACTCTATCTGTTGCTATTCTTGATAGCTTCCAACTTACAGAACTTTTATTTATAGAAAAGCTATCAATGGAAACTTGATCCCTTCACCACGTATCAGTTTTCAATGTGGCCTCTTGGGTCTTCTCAGAACGCCAGTAAAAAAATAACACAACTTTATGATCTAAGCACTAAGAAAAATGAGTGATAATATGTGAGTTTTGGAGTGCTCTAAAAGCGCTTGGTAGACATGGGAGACGTACTCAATTAATAAAATACTTATTCTCTCATTTGCTAGAAAAAGTTGGAAACCAGTAGATAAAGCCGATTAACCTTTAACGATTTTAACGATAGGTTTTGAATGAATAACAATCAAACTAAAATTTTAGTCCTTGTAAAACTGATAGTGGCAATCCCAAAACAACGAACACATTAAACAACTACACTTCCAAGATGGAATCGCTAAATGCTGTAAGAAATAGAAAGAGAGTCTATCTTTATTCAACATTTATCATTTCCTGTAACAACTACACAACAATTGTTATGAAAGTGGAAGGGTTATTTTCTTCCAATATATATCTGTAGGACGCTGTCTTAACGGAACGTGCTTCATGATATAGAATCCAAGTTCCTAGAAAAGGGCCTTATGTTTGTAGCTTTTAGAAAAACGGAATTTATTACCAAAAATTATACAAATAATTGTGTTTAGAGTGCCCGAAAAAGAGGAATTTTCTGAATAAAGGGATGCATAATTAAGTCTTCCATAATGAAACATTTATTTCTTATGGGAAGAATTAATTCTTCATCCAACTGTAAATAATTAACTTCTATAATGTGTTTTAAATTCCGTCGTTTTTTGGACTAAAAAATAACGTGAATAAAGCATATTGTAATTTCCGTATTTACATTTTGTAGGGATGAATAAAATGCTGAATTGTGAACTAAAAGACAAAAGTTAATCCTACACTTTTTGAAAACAATTATTGAAAGGAATTCATTGGGTCAAATGAAAAAAAGTTCAGCAAACGAGTTTTACGTGCACTTGTAATTTTTATAATTATAAAACCTATAAATAAGTAGGAGGTGGTTACTTATAACTTCTCTGACTCTGAAAGTGTATATAAATAAAACTCTAAGGTCTGCCTGATTTCCTATTTAAATTGATTGGTTTTTAAGTTTTTTCAAGTTTCAAACAACATTCCAAGAGCAATGGCAACGAAAATTGGAAATCTTTACTGCCTGTCTGTTTTCCCATTCCTTAGTCAAACACTCAAAACCTGTCAAAAATTAAAACTTCTCTGGCATTACAAAAAAGTTCCAATATACTTATCTCATTTTTCTTTTGATGCTGTGATTCAATCATCCTTATATTTTGATAAAAAATTATATTTACTTGAGCCCTTGAACAAGCATAAATTTGCCTGAATTCTCCTAACAGACATCCCACGCTTCACATGTAAAATTGTATGCCTTTAGAGGAAGGACTGCTTCCATAATGTTATGGAAATGGTTTATTTAGTGCTTTTGCTAATCCAGTATTTAAATTCCGAGGGGAAACCATTTTTATTTTATTAAAAAGGAAACTGGAATAAATTCTTTAATATTAGTAATATATTTTAACTCGTTAACGGCTTAGAATATACCTATGTATAATGCCATGAAAATGACGGACTTATTTAGTACACAGTTAATACAAACTATTAAACATTTAACCTGTAAACGACGGGTAAAACAGGTACATATTAAATAATATAATGAACTCAAAAGTTGTTCCTAATCCCGAGAGAATTTGGCCTCAGAAATAAAAAATAAAAATAAAAGGAAAACTTTCGATCAATCCGTTGACTCTAAATGAAAATTGCAAAGACATTCGTCACGGTCATCCTGATTCCCAAATGGACTAAGTTTAACAATCAGCCAATCCAAAGAAGAAAATCAATTTCCGGCGATTTATATTCCACTCTGATTGGTCGTTTTTTCTCTCGTCTATCTCTTCTTTATTTTATCAAAAACTTCGATTATGTTCTGATTGAGACAATGAACTTTGCAAGTCTCTGCTGACGACAGCTCGGAAAGTAAGGGGGTGGCCCAAGTTCCCTAACTATCCGAACAAAGTCCCAGTATTGAATATCACCGGGTTTTAGAGAAAATTTGAAAGGAGGCATACTTTGGAAGCGAATAGAACTTTATATAAAGAATATACTGCACAAAAGAAGGCTAAATTAACTTGAACTTTAATGGAAAAAATATCAACTCTGTTATCTTAGGGCATGGCCTTAGTTTGAGAAATTATAAAAGATCCTTGGTTAAATTAAACCATAACATCTTAACCCACCTGCCACCGGGCAATAAAAATAAAGACTACAATGTATCCTTGATATTAGTCCATAAGAATTACAAAGTCAAGTTCTAATTAATATGCTCAATTAATTAAAATAAACAGTGGTGTTTCATGTCCTTTAAATTGATTTATTGGCGAAGTAAATAAAACCCATAGCCCCACACTGACTAGAAAAGGGTGGAAACCCCTAGATAACAATGCTCATTTAGTCTCAATAGCAAAATATGGGCGTTAAGGGAAATATTAATGCTGAAAAGTGATCCAACCTATAGCCAGCGAAAGACATTTTTGG